>CAOJCR015010798.1:0-12044 GCA_948330485.1 Euphorbia neoarborescens
TGAATCAGTATTTCACTTTGTTTCATGACTGTCCTTTTGTTTACACTTATGAAATGAGCAATTTGCAAAAATCGAAATATTGTAGTGAAGCACACTTCACATGCTTAGACAAAATGAGTCTTTGATATTGACATTATACCATATCATGATCAAAGTACTAAATCAATACTAAAAGCTATCATCCATCAAATATGATACCATGTCATTCATCGAATACGATGTCCTAGCATTTAACAAATACGATGCCATGTCATTCCATCAAATGCCATGATCATTCATCAAATCATCCAAGTAGTCGAAGACCACATCATCAAAAGGCTCCAAAATAGACACCTTTCAAATCATTCACATGGTCGAACACTATATTCATCAAAATCAAAAGACTCTTAAGATAGAGACCTTTCATATCAACTGTTGAAGAATGCATCATCAAAAGGCTCCTAACACAAAGACCTTTCGTATCAATGGTCGAAGACCGCATCTTCAAAAGCCTTCTAAGACAGAGATCTTTCATATCAGTGGTCGATGACCGCATTATCAAATCAAGGCTCCAAAACAGAGCCCTATCATCAAATCATTCAAGTGATCGAAGACCAAGCAATCCAAACGCTCCTAAGATAGAGACCTTTCATCTCAAATGTCTAAGATCGCATAATCAAAAGGCTCCTAAGATAGAGACCTTTCATATCGGTCGAAGACCGCATCATCAAAAGGCTCCAAAACGGAGACTTTTCAACAAATCACTCAAGCGGTCGAACACCACATCATCAAATCATCTTCTACATAGTTAAAAATAGTAACACCCAAGGAGGGCCTCCAACGTTTGTTCACATCATGTAATTGCAAACTGTGTCAAGTGAGCTTAGGTCCATAATTTAAAATTATAGTTGTTCTTAATTCTGTAAGTGGACATACACATCTTCATCATCACATTACCTAGTTCCCAATCACTTCACACGTCAACATGTATCATGCTAACTTTATTGTTTGATGTGTAGTTTGGAGGTGGACAGGGTCCTGATTAGTCAGAGTAGAATCAGAATAATATATAAGCAGAGTTGTGTGGGGGTCATAAGAAGATACAATTTCAATCAAATAGTCACAGAGTCTGTTTGAAGTTGTAAATAGTATGGCAAAATTGAATCCGAATCAAGATAATCTAGAACAAACTAGGGGGAATAAAGCAGATAATAGAGGGGTTACTAAAACTTAAGTTCACCATATGATAACAGATCTGTTCAACTCATAACAATTCACAGACCTGTTGTAAGCTAAGATGATGGCAATTTCTAAATCTCAGAGACTCTCTGGGGTAGGACCATCCAACCCACTGACAATATAGGTTTTAGTCTAGAATGAGGTTCTTACGCCTAAAGCTGCACAAAGGCCACCCATTTTCCAATCCCCATAAGGAGAAATAAGGGATACTGAAGTCTTGGGGCCGTTGGCAGTATGGAAAGCTTCTATGCAGGAGCAGCTCTAGAAACAGCAGAAAGACAAGCAAGAGGTCTTCGCGAAGGTCCTCAGTATGTTACAAGTCAAAGAATTGAAGTATGAAAGTCCCAAGGACCTCCATGCCACTAGTCTAGAAATGTTCCCACTGGGCTTTTCCACGCCATGTTTTTTGACTTAAAAGGGTAAAGGTTGTCCCGCATCCCATGTAACTCAGTTTGTTACTGTACTGACTATGGCTGGTCTGAGCCGGAATCAAATTACACATCTCTTTCCCACTGCCTTCGATGGGGAAGCTACCAGTTGGTACAATCAGTAGCCACAAGCTATCAATAGAAATTGGGAGGCGTTATCTAGGGAATTTGTCAACAACTATGCCTATAAAAATATAGAATTCAAGACTTCCTTAAAAGATCTTGAGGCTGTGCACTAGTAGCCAAGCGAGACTTTTCATGACTATTATCATAGATGTCTTAAAACCATGAATAGCTTAGCTGTTAAACCATTGATGTCTAAACTGATAATTAAGCTGGTAGACGGCAACCTAGATGCATACAGAAGAGAGATGCAGTATAAAACTTTCAGCTCTTATTTGGATGTATTGGAAATAGGCTAAAGGGTAGAGAAATACGAAGTTCTCCCGAAGCAAACACAAAATTTAGGCTTCAAGCCCAAATATTTCTCTACAAATTACAAGCCTACAGGCCAAGGGTCAGGCTCAAAGCCAAGTTCGTCATCAGTCTCTAATGTTAATGTGTCCACTATCAACCAAGCTATTGATCGCCAAGAAAGGTAGAGGAGAAGACATGTTGTCAATCCGTGGGCCATGAGCTTATCTAAGATCTTTTTCAAATGCAGAAAGGCCGGCTTGCTCGATTTAGTCAGAACATATACTCCTCCGACCCCAAAAAATAGGGATAATTTTTATGCTTACTATGTCATAACCGAGTACAAGACGGATGAATGTTTATCTCTATTATGGAAATTTCGGAAGCTTATCTATAACGTTCTCTTAGAAGAGCCACCATTGGGTAAGCCCAACACCCAAACCAATCCTTTACCAAGATTTAGGGGGCATATAAATATGGTGTAGTCTGGTGTACTTAAAAGTGTGATTATGAGAGAGCTCTCTAAGAAGGAAGAAGAAGCCAAGGTTGAGACTGTCTCGACCACTTCTAGCCAACTGAAGAGTATAAGGTTGGAGGATATCAAATTAGATGATAACGAAGAGGAATTTCTTCTAACTCCCAAGAAAGAAACCTCCAGAACTGTCCCAGAAATCAAAGCTCCCAAAGTCAATCTAATGGAGGTTGATTCAGAGGAAGAGGAAGTTAGGAAAGTGGATGAACAGATACCATGGCTAGTGTAGATGAATACCGGTATATTCTTAGGATCTAAGGACTGGAAAGTGAACAATATAACCCGAAGTGGGTGGGTATTCCGGTCGCGAGGAAGAGGCAGCTAGAACGGGGGACAGAATCCATCAAGATAGCACGGTAATGGGCCCATAATACAAAATGAAGGTATTGATCTCCCTGGAAAAAGCATACCCTCGACAGCTCCCGTCATGGTCTCTTATCCTCCATTAGTTGTCACAGATGACATAGTAGTAGATCAACTCAAGAAGACAAAGGCCAGGGTCAGCGTCTGGCAGTTATAGAAGGAGTCTGCATGTCACAGAAAGGTAGTGGTCAAGAAAATAATGGAAATTGATGTAGCTCCATTGTCTTCTCCTCAAGAAGTATGCAATTTGATTAGAATATGGCCAAAGGGGAAGTGGTAGATCCAGTACTCATACAGAAAACCCCTATCATCGTGATCTTAGATGCCAACTTACCTCCTGAGGGCTGAGGAAATAACAAGGAAATGTACTTAAAGGTGCAAATTATAGATAGGTCAATGCCCTTTGTTATGGTTAATGATGGGTCCGCCCCTAATATCTTCCCGCTTAAGTCCTACCTCATTTGTCACTTAATGAGGAAATGCTACAAAAGTCCACCACAATCATCAGAGCGTATGGTGATAGCAAAAGGTCAGTCCTGGAAACCTTTGAAATCGAAGTAGAAGTCCAAAGAGTGTGGGCCAAAACTGTATTCATAGTAATAGACATTCCTGTGACATTTTCCCTCCTTTTGGGTAGGCCGTGGATTCACTCGTTGGGAGAAGTATCCTCCAGACTCCATCAAAAGATCAAACCGCCTAAGGATAACGAGACAGTAAACATTGAGGCGGATAAACCTACTGTCTTGGCAGGTCTATCTGCTACAGGAATTCCTACAGTTGGGTTTTAAGTGGCCTATATCAAGAAGCAACTGGGACAGATGCCCAAGATTCAGAAGAAGGAAAGGGTACTTCCAGTCAGAGCGTAGGTCTACAAGTACCTTGAAAGAATGAATTATGAACCCGACCAAGAGATCAGGAAAAATTTATAAGGGAGGATCGACCTGGTATGCATACTGACTCAAAAGCATAAGAACGGGTTGGGATATCGCATAAAGATGTTGACCAGAAAGAAGAACATGACAACTTATCTGTATGTTAATTTCATCAGAGGTATAAAACCATATATGTTGGAGAGCCAAAACCTGTAGAACACTTAGGAGAGGTAGTCCCTGGATTTGAGATTTTCAATGATGTCATGAACTATACAGATGATACTCTAAAAGAGATAATCGAGGAACCCGTAGCCTTCGGGAAAGAGCCAGCCGAAGAAAGAACAACAAATGATGATCAATTCCCTTACGGGATGACAGTGGCTGTGGATGCCATATGTGAGATCTTGACAGCCATATTATCAAAGTCAGCCCAAAGTAGCAGGACTATGGGTGAATCTAACAATATTCTGAGAATCAAGGTAGATGAATTCACTATAGCTATGGTTAAAGGCAAGGCCCTTCAGGGAACCAATGTGCTTGATATGATTCGGGAGAAATTTTGGGAGATGGTCCACCTATGACTCCAGCCACAGCAACTAAAGAAGTAATGAATGAGGCTCCAACACCAGTGGTAGAAGACCTTCCGCCTGTGGAGGGTGAGGCACCAAACTATGTAATAGATATAGGAACTCTGTTTAATGTTGATAGTCAAGCCTATAAGGCCTTTAATGAAATGAAATATGCTTTTGGTTACCTCTATGAATTATATTTTTGTGATTTCATGCATTCATTTTAGCATTCATGAAAAGTATTAAGCATAAATAACACATCATTGCATGAAATATACATTGGAACTGTTAATGAGTAAAAAATGGTGTACATTTCTTTTGATATGACTTCTGAGGATAGGAGAGATATATCAACCACACTTGGTAAACATGTAACAGCATTCACATGGTCATATGAAGATATGCCAGGAGTGGACAGAGATATTGTAGAGTGCAGAATTCCAACCAATCCAAATATGATGCCGGTGAAGCAGAAACTCAAAAGGTTACGACCAGAGTAGGCCGAAAAGGTTAGGGAGGAAATTCAGAAGTAGTTACAGGAAAAGTTCATTGAGGTGGTAGAGTACCCCTAGTGGTTAGCTAATGTGGTCCCAGTATCGAAGAAAGACGGCCGAGTCAGAGTTTGTGTTGACTTCAGGGATCTGAACCAAGCATCGCCAAAGGATGATTTCCCAATGCCCCACATTGATATGGTGATAGACAGTGCCGCCAGATCAGCCATGTATTCCTTCATAGATGGATTCTTAGGATGCAACCAGATCTTGATGTCAGTGGCAGATAAAGCTAAAATGGCCTTCATAACAGAATGGGGAACATACTGCTACAAAGTGATACCGTTTGGATTAAAGAATACCGGGGCAACATACCAGTGAGTAGTGACTAACCTTCTCCACAACATGATGGAGGTTTACTGGATGATATGGTAGTAAAATCTTATATACGGACCGAGTATGCAACTGTACTTGATAAGTTCCTGACCAAGATAGAAAAATATAGCATGCGGTTGAATCCAAGCAAATGTGCCTTCAGTGTAACCTCAGGAAAGCTTCTAGGACATATTATGAGCCAATGGGGCATTGAGATAGATCCTAATAAGATTAAGGCGATACAAGAAATGCCAACCCCAAGGACAGAAAAAGAAGTGGGAGCCTTCCTCGGCTCCCTACAGTACGTCAGTCGTTTCCTTGCCAGACTTACTACGGTATGTGAGTCGATTTTCAAACTGCTAAGGAAGAAACAACCAGTCGTTTGGAGTGATTATTGCCAGGTAGCCTTTGATAAAATAAGGCTTATCTGATGAACCCTCCAGTGCTACGACCACCAGTTCTCAGGAGGCCTCTAATCATATATCTGGCCAATGAGGACAGTGCTGTAAGGCCAATGCTAGTCCAATAAGTTGAGATGAAGAAGGAATATCTCATCTATTATTTGAGTAAGAAGTTCTTGGATTACGAAGACTGATATACTCTGGTTGAGAAAATATGTGCAATAATGGCTTGGCTAATAAAGAAGCTACAAAACTATTTTCAATCTTATTTAATTCAAGCAGTTGCCAAAGTTGATCCCATAAAGTATCTATATGTAGCACCCAGTTTGGTTAGAAAGCTATCCAGATTGCTATTGCTCTTATCAGATTTTGACATAGAGTATGTAACCCAAAAGGTGATTAAAGGGAGAGCTGTGGCTGAATTCCTTGCATAACAACCGGTGGACTCTGAATCTAAAGATAATTTAGAATTCTTGGATAAACAATTTGCTACAGTTGAAGAAGATGCAGTGCCTGAATGGGTGATGTTCTTCGACGGGGCCGTCAATAGAAAATGGACAGGTCTCAGGGTAGTCATTGCCATACCAAAACGAGAAATCATCCCTTTATCGAAAAGCTTGGAGTTTCTCGTATCTAAAAATAGAGCCGAGTATGAGGCTTGTTTATTCGGGATGGACGCACTATAAAACCTCCGAGCGTCTCTTGTTCTCATCATTGGTGATTCTATGTTGATCATCAAACAAGTCATCGGGACTGGGAGATCAGAGAAGAGTCTCTACGGCCCTACCTAGAAGTTGTATGGGAACAGAGCATAGTATTTTAGTCCTGCAAGTTCAAACACCTACCTCGGGAAGATAACCAGATTGCAGATTCACTGGCAACCTTGGCATCCATATGGGAGAACGTGGAAGAGAATCTAATGAAGCCCCTAGTAGTGGGAACAGCTGTAATGACCTTCTTCCAGACCTCTAGAATTCAGTGAGCTACAATAGAGGAAAAACCCTGGTACTTTGATATACAAACTTTTCTACAAAGCTTTTTGTTTTCGATTGATGCTACAGAATCTGATAAAGTGACCATTAGGAGACTGGAAGCCCAGTAACGATGTTTTCAAAATTAGTTGTTCCAATAAATAGTAGATGGGTTGCTTCTGAGGTGTTTGAACAAAGCAGAGGCACAATAAGTCATGCAACAAACCCACCTCGGAGTTTGCGATCCTCATATGAATGGATTAGCCCTCGCCAAGAAGATTATGAGAATGGGATACTTCTGGCTCACTATGCAAACTGAATATGTAGAAGAAGTTTGAAAGTGTCACGAATGTCAAATCCATGGTGACCTCAGCCACTTGCCACCACTAGTGCTAAAAAACCTGTCGACCCCTTGGCCATTTTCTGCATGGGGCATTGATATAATTGGGGAAATTCGATCTACGGCCTCCAACGGACACAAATTCATAATAGTGGTAGTTGAATACTTTTCGAAATGGGTGGAAGTAGAGTCCTATGTCACAATCACAGAAAAATAGATGGCCATGTTCATTTCTAAGTAAATCTTTTCTTAGTACAGGATCCCACACCATATCATCTCAGACAATGGGGTGCAATTTCGGACAGAAACAGCAGACCCGCTAGCTCGATATGGAATAGCACAACACAAGACTTCTCCCTACAGGCCATAAACTAATGGGGCAGTGGAAGAAGCAAATAATTCAATAAAGAGAATTCTGAGTAAAATGGTAACCACCTATCAGGATTGGGCAAACAAGCTACCACTTGCACTATGGGGTTACCGTACCAGCATAAGAACACCCGCTGGACAGACTCCTTACTCTCTGATCTACGGAATGGAAGCAGTACTCCCTATTGAGACTGAAATTCAGTTGTCAGGATAGCATTAGAAGCGCAACTACTAGAGCCTGACTGGGTTAGGCGCATATATAGGCAGCCAGTGTTCTTAGATGAAAAATGGCTGTCAGCATTACACAGTTTGCGGATATATCAACAACGGATGGCTCGGGTCTACAATAAGAAAGTAAAGAAGTTCCCACAACCTCTATAGGTGGGAGGCTTAGTTCTTAAACAGTTAAGGCCAACTAACACCGACATCAGGGGCAAATTCAAGCCAATTTGGGAAGGACCCTATGTTATCATGAAGGTCTTCTCCAAAAGGGCAGTCAAGATCGCTGATTTAGACAGCTACAAATTCTCCACTCCCATCAACCAAGATCACCTGAAGAAATATCAAGTGTAAAGGCTATAAAATGAAGGCCTAGTGATATCATTGCACTTACAATTCAGTGAGAAAAGAAATGGCCACCCTGAAATTGTAAAAGAACCAGCCCGTTGAGCTAAAAAAACCAAAACGGAGTTCAGATAAAATTTAAGGCAGAAAAAATGAGAGTTCACCAAGCATAAAACCCAAAAAGGGATGGTGGGTGGCAAAATTCAGATCAGAAATGTATATCACTTTTGTAATGTTCAGTTCCCATGGTTTATTTCATCAATTAAATGTTATTCTGTTCAGTGCTTTTGAATGAAAGTTCATGTGAAAGCCTTAAATCACATGTATGTCAGGAATGAGCGTAATCAAAAGAACAAAAATGGATACGACTTGAATTTGATCTTCACAGAAGTGACTGCATCAATTTTATCTTTAGATCTTGCGGCATATTATTAAACAAAAATAAAAATAAAAAATAATAAAAAAGATAAAAAAAGAAGAAATAAAAAATAAAGAAAAATGTTCGCTGAAGTGAAAAATGAAAAACAACACTTCAGTTAAAAAGTTAGGACCACAGCTCTTCAGAACAAAAACAGGAAGATTCCTAGCGGTCCGGATAAAAGTTAGAGTATAAAATTCAATCCAATCATTACTATTTTCCAATTTGATAAAAGCATAAGAAAAGTCTTCGGGCCCCCGCACCTGACTCATCAGATGATCAGTTCAGAAGAATACTGATCATAGGTAGAAAGGCCGACCATCTGACGGTGCTCAAGTGAACACTTGGAAGCATCTCTTTCAGGGGAAGTGTACCCCGTCAGTGTCAAGTAATAGTCTGGTTAGGTCCACGTATCAATCCACGGTTTTATACCACAAGCACCAATCTACTCGGTAACCTAGTTGTTGAGCGGATAAATGAGTTTGAATATTAACTACTCTAAATTAACCTAATCCTAACTAAGGTGATCCAGATTCCCGAACTTCCCCAGAATAAGATGGAATGTAACTCAGATTAACAGTAAGAACAGATTAATAGATGAATGGGACGCATACAAAGTTATCAATCTCAAAAACCTGCATTTATAAGTGCCTAGCCTATTTCTCCATTTTTCGTGGTAGCACTAGTTCCAGGGTTTAGAAAGTAAGGGTCCGTAACTTCATGGGTTTTTCAATTCCCTACAATTTCCAGGGTGTCAGACCTGATAAGACTGGTTTATATAAAGACAACAGATTAAACCTTTTCGAAGTACAAAATTAAATAAGATTGCACAAACAAACACCATTCATAGATTAACTGAGATTACTAATAACCAAAGATAAAGAAAAATCAATAAACCAATTAATTTGAATTACTGTCGTGATTCACAACTAGTTAATATACAGAAAAGAGAGTAAGAACATCCCTTACTGTACCACTAATCGATATTCGGCTGTCGAAAACAAATCAATAGAGAAAATCTCCCAAAACCAGAGTCAAGTTTTAGCAACACGCGTTTTCCAAGCTAGAAACGAGTTATCAGAGGGGGAGAAGAGAGTTACAGCAAATACTGGAACCTTAAACTGATTAATAATGTTCTATATGTTTCCTCACTAATTAAGAAATAAAAAACCTACAAAATTACAACCCTAAGTCACTTAAAACTCTTGGCACGAGGTCGTGCCAGCCCAGTACGAGGTCGTACAAGTCTTCTGCCTCTTCTCTGTGTATTTCTTCCCAAGTGAGTACGAGTTCATGCAAGCCTGGTACAAGTCGTGTAGGTCTTCTTGCGCAGCAAAAGGTTGTACAGATTGGAGCACGAGGTCGTGCACAACTACTGTCCTCTTGTTGCTCCATTCCTTCTTAAGAATAAGGTCGTGCAAGTTTGGCACGAGTCGTGCTAGTCTTCTTGGGGAGAATGAGATCGTGCTGAGTGGAGCACAAGTCGTGCTAGCCATTTGCCTTCCTGTATATTCTCTTATGATCCATTTTGAACTTCCTTATTTCCTTTGACTCGAGTTTCCGACCTAATGCTTGCCAAAAGATAACACCAACATCCGTAAAGGTACTATGGGATTGAACTCAGACAACACATCACAGAGGGAAAGATAAAAATGCTGAACCAAAACACAGAAAAAGACAACAGAAAAGCCACAAGCACATAAACACTGAAAAACACATAAAACACGACGAATAAGTACGTAAACAATGCAAAAACTTCACCAAATACATCAGAACCAAAGTGAAAAGATAAGGTTAAAACCGACCTTATAAACTACCCCACACTTAAGATCTTGCTTGTCCTCAAGCAAATAATAAAAAACACAGAACAATGATATTCATTTTTGCCTAAAAACCTATTCCTGATTTAACTATGCCAATTCACCAATCCTTAAGCAAGCAACATAGTTCTCAATTCATATAAAATGCATATAGACAAAAACTCTTACGGGATACACATTTCAAGTCTAAATTGCTCAAACGAAGAGGAACATTTAGGATTTATATAACCGAATGTAAACCTCACAAGTGGTCGCTCACAAAATGTTCTCATGACTAGGTGTATCCAAGAAAGCACTCAAATAATCATGCATATGCACATCACATGGCGAACTAATGGCATTCCTAACACAGCCATTGGAAAAAACAGCAAAATTAGAGAACCTTTAGCTGCTTGTAATGTTAGAGGTTATGGGTAAGGTATGTCAGAAGTCCATTTAGGTCTACAACTCCTCTTATCCAAGTTGAAACAAAGTTTTGGTTAACATAGGTATACATGAAAACAGAAAAGATTCACTAATCCCCAAAACTTTCTCCCACTAACGACTAGATACACGAAATAAAGGAATGAGAAGAGAAAAGGAAAAGAAGTACCCCACACTTATATGCAAAACATATCCCAAGATTTAGAGAAAAGAAGCAAAGAATTCGAAATCACGAAAGATCACAAGGAAAACAAAATTAGAAGGGAAGTTTCAGAGTTATTTAGGAAATTGAAAAGAATTTATGCATTTATGAACCCGAAAGATACATGATATCAATATTTGAAAACCCCATTCTTAACTTAAAAGAACTAGTTGCTTAAGTATTTGAACAATGAATTTATATATATTTTTCTTTTGTTCTTTTTCTTTTTTTCTTTTTTTCTTAAAGACACACAGGAACAAGCAATCTTTGAAATTAAAGAACATACCCAAAGATAGAAATTTCAAGTTTATTAACCAGAATCAACTTTGAAATCGAGGAGAGGATGGGTTGAAAGGAAAGTCAAAGTGAAGGGATTCAGGCTTGTAGCTTTAAGGCCATTGCCTTATAGTATGGCTATAAAAGAACAAGCTAAAGCTCAAATAAGGGTCGTCTACAGGCTAGTTAGGGTATTAGGTTCAAAAGGGTTAATTGAAATAAAACGTGCATTGTGTATGAATGTGCAGTTATACCTAAGGGTCTCCACATGTTAAGCCCTACTTATGCCAAGTGCAAGACATACGCTTGGTTCCATGATCTAGTACATATATGCATGATTACCTCATGACAAATATAAGACCGATATGAGATGGTCTTTTTAGGCTCAATAAGTTTGGTTACTCAAGCAAATACATATGTATAAGGTTGCGGTTATGTGATCCAACCTGTGTTCCTAATCACTATTACAGTTTACATTTTAAAAACGTGTTCAATGTCGAACCACTACATGAAACTTCACACTTCCAATCAAACATATGATACAAAACTCAAGGATTAACTCATTGGCCAAAACAGGCTATTCATGCATATTCAAGTCTTGAATTGCTCATTACCCACAAGAATATCAAGCATATAGATCCAAGTCCCAACCTAATTGGCAAAATACCACAACATTCACATCGCAACATGCAACATCATACTAGAACTAAATAAAACATCAAAACAAAAACATAACTACTAGACAGCTAAGGACACAATAACATGTATCAACACAAAGAATAAACCAACAACATATGAACAATAGATAGAGAAAGAGATAGAGAGAGACCTTCCCTACCCCCCACTTAAATTGCACTTACTCCCAAAAGTGCAATGGGAATAAGGCAATCGAAGAGGAAGTGGGGAACGAAATACCACATAATAGCCATGGCGACGGGAGAAGTCCTCAAGCCAATCAAGGCAGACATCGCTTTGCTGCTGCCACTCCCTAGACTCAC
>CAOJCR015012773.1:0-10131 GCA_948330485.1 Euphorbia neoarborescens
TGGGAAGAACATCCAGAGCACATTCCGGAAATCTTTCATATACTCCAGAAGTATAAACTCAAGCTCAACCCCGAAAAATGCATTTTTATGGTCAAAGGAGGTAAGTTTCTTGGATTTTTAGTTTCTTGCAGGGGAATAGAAGCAAACCCATCCAAAATAGAGGCAATCCTGAAGATGAGCCCAACTCGTAGCCTAAATGAGGTCTAGAAACTCAATGGCTGGGTCAACACCCTCGGAAGGTTTATCTCCTTCTCGGTAAGAAGGTGTCTTCCCTTCTATAAAGCAATAAAGAATAACCCTGGGTTCTCCTCGAACGAAGAGTTCCAGAAGGCGTTTGAAGAACTTAAGGTCTTCCTTGGCTCAACCCCCAGCTCAGTCAGCCAAGATAAGGTGAAATGCTATTTGTATATTTATCTGCAACAGATAAAGCAGTCGGAGTAGAATTTATCAAAGAGGAGGGCTTGCAGCAGTTCCCAATATATTACGTAAGCAAAGTGTTGAAGGACGCAGAGACCAGATATTGCACGATAGAGAAGATAGCTTAAGCTCTGCTCTTCACATCCGAACGGCTCCGCCCTTATTTTTAGGGCCACCCTATAACGATACACACTAACTTACCTTTAAAAAAAGTTTTGCAGAGGCTAGATACCTTAAGAAGACTGGCCGAGTGGGTGGTACAACTCGGTGAGTTCGATATCATCTACAAGCTAAGAAAGGCTCTGAAAGCTCAAGTTCTAACTGACTTCGTAGTAGAGTTCACCGAGCTAAAAGCAACACCAGCATTCCATTTAGATCAATGGAAAGTATATATCGATGGAGCCTCTTCAGCAGAAGGTACGGGAATAGGGGTAGACATTTGCAGACCGAGTAAGTTATGGTTTCAATACGCAGTTAAATTAAATTTTTCTATAACTAACAATGCTGCAGAGTATGAGGCACTGATCAAATATTAGAGCTAATAAGAGAGCTAGGACCGGACCGAGTAATCATCAAAAGTGAGTCCCGACTGGTTATAAATCAAGTCATCAAGAGATTCTGAACTAAAGACCTGGGATTAGAAAGGTATTTTTCCCGAACCTTGAGATTATATGAGATCTGGAGCAGAAGGGAATCATATGGAAAATGGTTAACATACCTAGGGAGGAAAATATAGAGGAAGACAGATTAGCTAAAGCAGCAACACACCCCAAAGAATGGCAATCCTTAAATTGTCCATTAAAAGTAAAAGAACATGCAATAAACCCAGAGGAAGAGTCCCTATTAACCAAAGAAAGTGAGACAGACTGGCAAGGCCTATAAGAGAATACCTGTAAATTGGGGCACTACCAGAAAGCAAGGAGGAAGCAAAAAAAATAATAACAAAATCAGCCAGGTATGCACTAATAGGTAAATATTTGTTTCGCAAGTCTTTTACACAGCCTTGGTTAAAATGCATCTCGGAAGAAGAAGGGGAATAAGTGCTAAGAGAAATGCATGAAGGAATCTGCAAGGCATATCAAGGAGCCACCAACCTAGTTAGAAGAGCCAAACTAGCCGGATACTTTTGGAACAGCATGGATGAGGATGCCAAAGAATACACTAAAGCTTGCTCATAGTGCCAGATCAACGCATCGAGGAGTCACCTACCCCCAACCGAGAAAATCCCAATTTATATGGGAATGGCCATTCAGCACGTGGGGGATAGACTTGGTGGGACCAATGCCAGAAGCAAGTCGGAAAAGGAAGTGAATCGTAATAGCAGTGGACCACTTCACTAAGTGGGTAGAAGCAGAACCTCTTTCCTGCATAACCCCAGAAAAGGTAATATCTTTTGTTGAAAATCAAATAATTATGAGCTTTGATATCCCAAGCAAGATTGTTTCGGATAAGGAACCCAATTCACATGTGGGAAGTTTCAGGAGCTCTCTAAGAGCTTCAGGATAGAACACAAATGCTCGTCGTTGGCCCACCCTCAAAGCAATGGACAGACTGAAGTGTCCAACAGAACAATCGAAGATGGACTTAGAAAGAGATTAACTAAGTACAAAGGAGCATGGCCAGACCACTTAAACCATGTACTATGGGCGTACCGAACCACACCAAGAATAGCATCAGGAGAAACTCCCTACTCCTTAACGTATGGAACAGAAGCAATAATCCCATGCGAAATTGGATCACCAAGTGAAAGGGTCATGCATTACTCAACAGAAGAATATGAGCTCAATTTAAGAAACAACCTAGACTCACTCGAAGAAAAAAGGGAAAAAGCCTATATACTGATGGTAGCTTACAAAAGGAGAATATCAAGATACCACGACAGGCAGATAAAAATAGTTCACTTCAAAGGAGGTGATTTGGTACTAAGAGATACCAGAGCATCCCAAAACACCGAGGGGTAAGATGGGCTCAAACTGGGAAAAACTGTATTGAGTTAAAGCAGATATAGGCCCTGCCACTTACAAGCTTTGCCAAACGGACGGAAGAGACATTCCCAGAATATGGAACGGAAGAAATCTCAGAAAATTCTTTATAGAGAAATAAGGCAAAAACTGCTATACTTTTTTTCTGACCGGCAGTTTTGTGCCACAAAAAATTAGGGTTTTTCCCAGGCAGATTTTTAATAAGGTAGCCAGTTTAGCTCATGTATTTTTCCCAATAAGGGGCAATATATACAAAAGTATTCAAATAGTTGAATCTCAAATAATGCCTCGCCGGAAAATATTATAACAAGTTTGAAAAAGTAGGGTCAAACAGTTGATAAGCCTAAAGCTTCATTATATCCAAAACGAACAATAAAACAAAAGACCAAAAATTTGGCAAAGTAAAAATTCGAGCCGAGTGCTAAATAGTTGGCTAGATCAAGTTTTATTATGTCCTAAAAAAGGTGAATAAAACAAAAGAGCCAAAAAGTTGGCTAAAGTAAAAAATTCGGTCAAAACCGTGCCGAGTGCCGAATAGTTGGCTAGATCAAGTTTTATTATGTCCCAAAAAAGGCGAATAGAATAAAAGGGCCAAAAAATTGGCTAAGAAAAAATTTGACTAAGGGCGAACCTAGTGCCAAATAGTTGGCCAAAAAAGTTATATTAAGACCTAAAAAAGGCGAATAAAACAAGAAAATCAAAAAGTTGGCAAAGTTATATGTTCGGCTAAAACCAAACCGAGTGCAAAGTGGTTAGCAAGAATAGGTTTTGTTACGTCCTAAACTATACAGATAAAACCAAATAGAATAATCGACGGAGAACATCATCCAGTAACACTAAAAACATAGAAAATAATGCCAAAGGCAAACAAAAGGAATATCATATAGAAGGTACAAAACAAAATACAAACAAGTTGCTACATAAGCCCAGTAGAAGGTTCGGGATCCAAAATAACATCATTATCATCCCCCGCGAGAATCTTAAGGGAAGGGTCAGTAAGTACAGCAGGAGCAATCGCATCGGCCGGATTAACCTCCCTAACTAGGGAATCTCTAAGCTACTCAAGGGTCAAAGCACTCTGTTGGGCTTCTTTCTCCTGCTACTCATTAAGCTCTTCGTTATTTGGGAAGTTAACTAGCTCATACACCACCTAGGGGTATCGAGAAGCATAGCTGGAATAAACCTTCTCCTCGTACAGCCGAGCATACTGCAGATACATTATTGATGCCTCCTCCAACTCAGCCACCACAACGACTTCTTTTGATTGTATAAGTTCTTCAGAGGTAGCCTTCATCTCAGCAAGAGCCTCTTCATGACTCTTTTTTAGCTCTGCTACCTTCTTCTCCAGTTCAGCTATCTCCTTATCTCAGTTGATCTTCACTTCAGACGCGGCCCTCTCGGACTCCTCTAGGCAAAGAGTTATTTCCCAAACTTGTTCCTTAAGTTCCCTTATTACTACATCTTATTGCTCATCACGTGCTTGGAGATGAGCCATACGCTCCCCAATAGCAGATAGATAAGGCATAATCTAAAACATTAACGGTCGAGTCAATAAATGAAGTAAAGAAAGTGACAAAAACATAACAAGTAAGTACTTATAGTGGCAGCTATCTTAAAGGCTCGATCAGATAGTACTTAATAAGATAAGGGCTCCAAGATGTCCCGTTTAGAGGGAATCAGAGCCATATCCTTCAACTCACCAAGAACCAGTTTATCAACAAATCGGGTTTTCTCCCCAACCCTGTCAACTAATAGTTGAGCAAGGCTAGAAGGGTCTTCAGGGACAACAGGATCCTGCCATAAATAGCAAATGTTAGAAAGCTTTAAGATAACATTTTTCAAGTACAAAGAGTTAACTTTTTGTGTCGTTTTCGTTTCTAAGGAAGAACCAGCTCAAGAGAATGAGAAGGGCCTGAAGAAGGAGAAGGAGAAGCTGGACAGACCAAATGACAAGGAGAAGCATTCTCTGGTACCGAAAAAATCCTCGGTCAGAGGAAGAGTCATTCCCTTATCCTGACTAGCCAAGTTCTTACTCTTGGTGATAGCTGCTTTTTGCAAAAGAAGTTGTTGGACACAAGAAGACATGATAATGTAAGATGAAAAATAAAAAGAATGAATAGTTAGTACCTTTGGGAACTACAATGGCTGGACGCATCACATAGACTTTATGGTCCCCCTCGTCTAAACGAACGAGAGGAATCCACCTCCTAAGAGCCCGCACGACTTCTTTAAAGGGCCAGTTACGACGAGGTACTTGGCTCAACCTTCGAATCCTTCAATCACCAGGATCAGCCATACCCTTTCTCCAACGTAGGGAATCTACCACCCCCCAGACAATCGAGAACTGAGGAAAATAGGTTCGGAGATCTAATTTAATATAAAACTAAAACTCCTTAAAATCGGGTACCGATTGTACACGATTTGAGAATTCAGACCAAAGCTTCTTATGCTTACCAAAGAAAACGTGATCTTCCACCCCTATACGAAGGTTGGGAGTCAAAAGAAGATGGGCCAAGTCACCGTTAAAAGAAAAAAATAAGATTCCAACAAATCCAATACTGAGTGCATAGGTAGGCCCAAGAGTTATGATGTAGCTGATCCGGGTAAAGTTGAAAAGCTTTTAAAACATCGCATAAACAAAAAACAATGGGTAAATAAACATTGTCGATATGATGAAGGTAGATCAAGAAATAACCAATAGGGGGATTCATGATCCGGTCAGAATGGTTAGGTAATAACACCTCTACCTGCCTTAACCGTATGTACTGCTCCCTATATTTAGCGATGTGAGAAGGGTGTATCCTAGATGGTATATCCCTAATGCGTTGGACTCATCTCAAAGACTCGGTTATATTCATTTTGAAGTTATCTGGGGTACGGGAGCTAGAGAATGAAAGATCGGCACACATGATTTGAATCTATTGTTAAACAAAAAAACAGAAATCATCCACAAAAATGTTTCCAGAAGGAGAGAAGTAAAAATATCATCAGAACACGAAAGCTACTCATTTCAAATTGCATACAATGGAGATTATTTAACCTAAGAATAAGGGTGCAAAAATAGCAAATAAATAAAGGAAATTGACAGATAAAATCTATATTGAAGAAGATGAAGAAAAAGAAAACACACTTATCATAGAAAAAGATGAAGACCCAGAGAAGGCAGAGAAGCTTCAAGAGAAATCGCAGAGTAATAGAGAAGAAGGTGAAAAAAGAAATTATGTTCGTAACCCCTTATAAACCCCTCTGCAGGTAATTATGACCTAGGGGTTAAAATCCAGGCAGATGGCAGTCATTGATAAGGAGGTATTGCACGTAAGAAAATCACATTAATGATAGAAAAGACATTTACAGTCTCTAGGGACTCTTAAAATACTCAACATGCCGTCAGATTCAGTCCTAAAGGGGCTAAATGGTACAAAGGGGGGACTTGATGACAATACGGGTACCAGATGACCAACTTCTCATTTTAGTGAAAATCTAGTGTAGTGCCTCGGGCACCGAATCTAACCTTCCCCTCAGTATGAGGAGAAAGCAAGCTATTTGTGTACACACCGGACCAGGTCCAGAGGTCGTAATCTATATAGTAAGGTAACAAATATATCAAGGATAAGATTATCGAAGCCTTCAATAGGAGTGATTTCCTTCCTTATCTTTATGGATCCATATCCATAATAGGACCTTCTCGTTATAAATGCACCAACGGTCCTTATATAAGAAAAACCTATATATACAAGAGATCTCAAACTAGAAGAGGTATCTCATTCTACTCTATTCTCAATTACTGATATTATTGCTTTCAATACACATTCTTTATATTATTCTGACTTAAGGATTGGAGGCTCCCTCTATAGATCATCTGTGTTTTCTTCTTTACCTCTATACAGATCTTCATCAAAAAGAGAGGAAATTTCTTGTTCTTGACAGAATCTCTGCCGAAATTCAAGCCAAGAACATCAAATCCATTATTATTGTAGAGATTTGAGAAACTTATCTTTTAAATAATATATTAGGGAAGGACGTTACAAGAAAATTTATGTTGAAATTAATTGATGGTCAATTTTTTTGAATTTAATAGAAGATAATAAAGAATATACATAATGACCAATATTTAAGTTGAAATTAAATGATGGTAATTTTTTTATACATGAGGGGGTCAAAGACCCAAAAAGAAACTACCTAGGGTAAACAGTTTGGGATACACACACCCCACATTTATCCGTAGTAAGAATCAACTGGAGCCCTATAGAAGAGTCATCAAACTCATGATAACCCAGCTCGAAAGTTCCCACGAAATTTGCTAACCAGTCTGCCGTATAATTTCCTTCCCGATAAGAATGGACTATGGAGATCTGCCAGGTCCGATTGTATAGTTCCAAACACTCGTCCAGGAGCCAAACGTGCAGATGACACTTATGAAACCCTTTCTGCAAAAGGTAAATAACTGTGAGTGAGTCAAGTTCACACATTACACGACGGAACCCTGATTGCCAAGCTAACTCTAACCCCAAATATAGGGCCCAAATCTTTGCCAAAAGGGATGTACAAATCTCCAAATTCATGCCAAATCCCCCCTTCCAAATACTTGCACTATCCCAAATCAAGCCTCCAACAATTGCGTAACCTGGGTTACCATTTACTTCCCCATTCGTGTTCAGCTTCATGGTTCCTATTGGTGAAGCTGACCAACTAATGAAGACCTCATGTGCCTTTTTAACTGAACACTGTCCCATTGCATCAGCAGCAGCTATGAAGCTCTGTGCCTGGAGCAATAGGAATTGGTCGTAATCCTTCCCTCTCCCTTCCCCATTAAAAATCCGAGCATTCTGCCATCGCCTAATCCACTAGACAATAGTGCCAAACATCACTAGCCAGGAAATTCCATTCCATGCACAGTCCAAGTTCATGTTACTCCAAATCAAATCACGAAGAGGTAAGAAGAAGAACATATTGCGAAAATTAGATGGGACAAAGTGGAGCTATACTTTCGTTGCATGTGGAAAATCCCAAATCAGGTGTAGACTATCTTCCCTATTTGAACTACTACTCGGAGATGCAGCAAAATTCGATAGACTCCTCTTAGCTTGGAAGCAAGACATGATATGGTCCTAACATAACAACCATAAGAACATTTTGAATTTTTTCGAAACCACAAGTTTCCAAATCACCTTTCATTGGAAGCTACGGTCTGTACCCTAGTCTGTTAATAAATTATACATCGACTTAGTTGTGTCCATTAGCAGTACCCCACCATACCCAACAAGTTGATTTGTCATCATCCGAAAAGATTGTGAATGCTGATAGCTATAGTAGGATCGATGAGGGGAAGAAATTCTAAAAGCTTAGGCCAATCCCATCCAGACCTCACAGACAAGTACTCTGAAACCAATCGCAGCTGCTCAGATTGGGGGAGAGGAAGCATGTAACTTTCTGAAAGTGGGGTTATAATGATCCATTTGTCAGTCCATAAATGCATTTGTACCCCTATCCTTACAATACATCTTAATCTCGGATGTATTTCTTGCATTCCATAAGCTATTCCTCTCTAAGTCGATGAATTCAAAGAGTGAGCGTGATACACACTCAAATCAGTTTGACCCCTCACATATTTACTGTGGCAGACCCAGCTCCAAAGAGATTGAGGCCTCTATAACATCTGCCACCCCAGTTTTGCAATTAATGCCATATTAGCTTGATTTATACTATGAACCCTCAGGCCACCTGTGGCCTTTAATCGATAGATTGCTTCCCATCCTACCAAATGCAATTTCCATTGGTCAGACGAAGAATCCGGAGAAAATCACGATTACTTCTATCCAACTTAGCACAGACTCCTCTGGGTAGCTTGGTCATTCTCATGAAGTAAGAAGGAATAGCAGAAGTGACATATTGAACCAAATTTAGCTGACCTGCAATACATAAATGTTTTACTTTTCATCCCGATAGCTAACTATTCATATTATCCACAACGAACTGAAAGATACTCTTAGAGATACGTTTTGAGATTATAGGTATTCCATGATAAATTCCTATATCATCGATTAAATTGATACTCGAGGTCGTTCATAGGGAATTTATCGGGCTACTCGAAACATTCTTAGATAGGTACATGCTGGATTTAGATAGATTAATGCTCTGTCCAGATGCTTCGCAAAACTGATCCATCACCCACTTAATAGATCTAACTTGATCAACATTGGCTTCTCCAAATAACACTACATCATCCATAAACAGCATATGTGATAAGTGAGGACCATTTTGTGACAACTGTATAGGCTTCCAATTTCATTGGTCAATAGCCTCGGAAATTAGATGACTAAGGCATTCTATACAAAGCACAAATAGGTACGAGGAGAGGGGATCACCCTGCCGGAGCCCTCTTGAAGGCTGGAAAGGTGACGTTTTATTCCCATTCCAAACAACTTGTATTTACATAGAAGACACATAGTTCATGATCAACTAAACCCATTATGCATTAAGGCCAAAATGTATTAGTGTCTCTCTCCAAAAACTCCAACTGATTCGATCATAGGCTTTCTCCAGGTCAAGCTTAATTATCATCAGCTTCTTCCCTGTAGATCATCTCTGTATAGTGTGTATAGCTTCAACATTAGATAATATTGTCTGAAATGTGCCTACCCGGGACAAAACTACTCTGCACTGGCTGATAAGCCCGTTAAGAAAAGGTTTGATATGGTTGACAATACAATTAGAGATTATCTTGTAAGATACATTGCACAAGCTAATTGGCTGAAACTGGGAGAGGTACTCCAGTCCTTGAACATTGGGAAGAACATAATAAGAGTTTCATTGAAATATGTAGAAATCGCACCATTATTCAAGCAATCTAGTGAGTTTTGTAGACTATATTACCCACTATGTGCCACTATCATTGAAAGAACACTGCTTGATAGCCATCCATACCTGGAGGTTTAAACAGACCCATACCAAACACTGCCATCTTTACCATATCAATAGTGAATTGCCTGGCCACGGTCTGTATATCTATTCTATTCCACTGTGGAAACGTGATAAAGGTCACGAATGACGGTCTAGACCCCATTTCCTCCGTGTACAATGTTCGAAAGAAATCTATAGCCATTTCCTAAATAGCCAAAGCATCTGATATCCACTGATTAGATAAGTTTTTCAACCCCAGAATCAAATTCTTCCTTCTTCGAATAATGGTAAATAGCTGAAAGAAAGAGGTATTACGATCCCCTAGTTGAATCCACTTTTGACGTGATTTCTGGAACCATAACACTTTCTCTTGAGCTAACACCTCATCCAAGTCTTTCCCCAATTGTCTTTCAAGATTAATGAGCTTCTGGCTCGTTCTGAAACTCTAATTCCTTTGAATCCCTTCCAGTCTAGCTACTAATCGCTTCTTCCGGTTACCTATGTTTCTAAAGACGGCTTTATTACATCCCTATAACTTCAGAGAAAGATTTCGTAGATTACCTGTCAACGATTGATCATTCCTCCAACTCGACTCAATAAGATTATGGAATCCATCATTGAGTAACCAGGTTGCCTGAAAAAGGAACAGACGGTTCCCTGTAACCTGAGTGTTACCATTCGTATTCACTACAATCGGCATATGATCCGATCTAAACCTAGGCATATGCCGAACAAAGGCTTCCAGGAACAGATTCTGCCAGCTAGTTGAGCATAATGCATGATCTAAGCAATAGGAGACCCTCGTTCAGGGAGAACAGCCCCGAATCCAAGT
>CAOJCR015013185.1:0-10257 GCA_948330485.1 Euphorbia neoarborescens
TGAAAGGGGACAACTGATAACAATCTATGTGTAAGGCTTGTCTCCGTCACCCGGGGCTTGTTGTGATCCGGTACCTCGGGCCAAAGCATCTTCCCGAGTGTCATCAGGAACACATCCGGGCGTCTGGTATCCGAGGTGGCAAACACGCGTAAGTTCTCTGAAAAGATTGTCCCCCCAATTGGAGACAAAAGGAGGGCAGATCAGTCTTTTCAGAGAAGATACCAATAATTGGCAGGGAACATTCCTTAACAGAATTCTGTTAAGAGGTAAGCCTATATAAATAGCTCACATCACACGAAAAAGGTACTTTTTTACATCTTTCTGATTCTCTGAGTTTTTCCTTACGTTTTCTAAATTCCATCTTTCTGACTTAAGCATCGGAGGGTTCTTCACCGGAACCTCCGGTATCACCTGGTTTTTCTTTGGTTTGCAGGCCAAAGCTATCACTCAGATTATCAGTCACCGGAGAAGAAGTCATAATTCCATCCAGGAATATCAATACCCTATAATTTCTATTTTTTTTTATTTTTGTTAATTCTTTCTAATTCCTAATTGTAATATAAATAATGTATTTTTACCAATCTATATATTATATATAAAAGAGAAGTAGAAATATTAATGTGATATTTTTCTAAATTTTAAATTATTTAAAAATTTTCATTTTTTATTTTTTATAACTGTTTTATTTTATTTTTAATTAATATTAATTATACATTTATCAATAACTATTTTATAATGTACTACGAACTTATTAAATTCTGTTCCTCCCCACGATTTTATAATGAAAAAATCAAATTATTTTAATTGTTTATATTTTATATTTTTATCTATTAAATATATATTTTGAGAATAAAAAAATTAACTGTTCTATAATTTATATTAGATTCGGTCAGGATAGCACTGTAACTTAGTGGGTTGAATAAAAATACAAATCCATGTAGAACAGAGATTCGACTCGTTATCCAGATAACCAAACAAAAAAATCAGTAAAAAAAAAGATTGGATTCGGTCTGATCCCATTTTTTTTTAGAATAATAATCCATTGAAGGAAACCCACAAAGGGCGAGAAGTACAACCCAGATAGGGCGGGAATACAACCCACAAAGGGCCTAAAACCCACAAAGGGGCAACCGCAAAAAGGGCTAAAAAAAACCGTACACCGGCGGGGCACAAAACTACACAACCCGAAAGAAACCAGTCCCAACCTCACCCTTCGGCAACCACCCCAACCCCACCCTTCTCGCAACAAAAGCCCAACCGCTGACCCACCTGGATCAGCCTCATCCACCGACCAAACAAGATCAGATCTACAGAACACTGAAGCACGGGCACCACTAGGAGAAGAAAAGGAGGAGCAACCACCATCGGGCAACGCCGGCGACTGGAAACAAGAGACACAGCGGGCTGCGAGCCATAGACACCGGAGGACGATGATCAGAAACCAGCCGAGCAAGAGACCGCACCCCCGGAAGCCAAGATCCATAACCCAGCGCCTAACCCCACCACTCCTCAATCTCGAACCAAAAGAAAGAACAACGCAGCCCACGACGAGATCAGCCAAGGAGGAAGGAGAAAACACCGAGCCCACAGCCACCGTCACCCAAAATACACCGATCGAAACTCGAAAGCACCAATCACCCAGGAAAGAAGAGAGAGACAAAGCCTCTCTCTCTACATCCTCTTATAAATATAGTCTTTTTATTTACCTTTTACACTTAGACGTTAATGTCATTCTACAAATGACTCGGTATGGCTATCCGAACCGAGGTGACCACATTCGAGGTCTCGATTTGTCTGTTTTTCTTCTTGTCCAATTACTGAGAACAAGTACAAACCACAAACAAAGCTGTTTTCCCAGGAGCGTTCTTCCATGGCTTCGTATGCTATCTTTTCCTTCCGGCCATCACTCAGTCCATCATCTTCGCCATCGGTTGCTATTCCGTCTACCGCCTCTCGCTCTTGGTTCGTCTATTTCCCTCGCCTCCAGATTGTAGCTGCTAGCTTGTCTTTTAGACCCAAGTCAAACTCCTCCAGGATCGCCTCCATCCGCTGCGGTATTTTATTTCCTTTTATTCTTCTTTTCTGATCATCATACATCTTCCAATCCCCATTAATTTCGATCTCCGGTCAATTGATTTTTCTCATTTTCATTACAAATCCGGAAAGTATTTCTTTTTTTTTATATTTATTAGCGTGGATAAATTTTTTAATTAGATTGACTAATTTGGTGAAAATGGTTTGCAGAGTTATCTCCTCAGCTGAAAACTACACTGGATAAAGTGGTTACATCACAGAAAGTTATTCTTTTCATGAAGGGAACTAGGGATTTTCCTCAGTGTGGATTTTCTAACACTGTCGTGCAGATTTTAAATTCGTTGAATGTACCTTATGAAACAGTAAATATACTGGAGAATGAAGTTTTACGTCAAGGATTAAAGGAGTACTCTAGTTGGCCAACCTTTCCTCAACTTTATATAGATGGAGAATTTTTTGGTGGATGTGATATAACAGTTGGTTAGTTCACTTTTTATTGCCTTGTATTTTATTGTATAATTATATCCATTCTGATTTCGATATGTTGCCAGTTTTAAGTTTACCTTGGAGTCCTTTGTTTGTGGACGGTACTAGTGTTCGGTCACTGTTTAGTAAGTGCTTTTGGTTAATCTTGCATCTAGGGACATGGATTCTTCTTCATTGTCCTTAACATGTAAGTTATAAATTATGGGAACTTACCTGGTTAGATTAGAAGTATTAATGAGTGATAATAACATGTTCAGTATCTTTGGAGATCATATTACAATTTTAGGAAAATTGGAGTGATATTAGGAATTTTGCATATCCTACTATATGTGATGCATTTTGGAAGGGCCATTTCCAGTTGCATAGTAATTGACCAAGTCTAAGTTTTGGGGGTGCTAGCCATTCGTAGGGATAAAGATATACGAAGAAATGAGCTGTATGTAAGAATAATGTTTTAATTTTTAGCTTTGGTATGATAGAGATCATGCTATGGATGGCGATGTGTTGGGCCATCCTAACGCGAGACTAAGGGCCTAGAAATTGGAGAGTATATGCTAGAAGAAATAGTTATTCTTGAAGTAGTAGTAGTAAGGGGTTAGCTGAGTAGAGGCATGTTTTTGTATTATTCACAGTTGCATTAGCAGGGACTTTGTTGGGTAAAGAGTGAACAATGCAGTGGGGATTTGGGTCCATGGCTCAGTCTATTCTGTTTTCTTTCATGATTGTCTTACTATCTAATTATTATTTGCCAAAGTCTCATGTTGTGCATAGAGCAATCAACAATTTTTAATATCTTTAGCATTGTTTATTTTTTGTGTTTTCTTTATTGTTTGTGTTGTGTCACGGGAATAGCATGTGGTTAGGATATGGATCCTGTTTGGCGCTGAGACCTCTACAAGTCTACGCCGGTCAATTTGCCTCAAGGGGAATTACACTCATTCTGTATCCAACAGATATCATGTAGCACACCCTTTCCTGCATACTGTCATGTATTCAACCTCGTCTTCCATACGAATGCCCACTATAGGCTTTCATAACCCTATAGTGTCTGTAAGGCTTGTTTCTTAGTGGAGACACTCATCTCTCTTTTGATGGTCGGATGCCCGCGTCTTTAGTCGATCCAAGATTATGTTGGATCGCTTAAGCCATAAGTCTACTCACTAAGCCTTTGATGTAGAACTGCCACCCTCTAATAAGTTAGCCCAGGAAGGGTAACAGTGTGTAGAAAGGTAGGAAATGATTAATTGGTTTTTGGGCTCATAGCTTACAACCTTGTGAGAGGGGATTCCTTTCCCTAGATTATGATTGTTCTACTCGGTTGTTCTTCAATAAATCTTTTGGTCTTACTTGCCGGATCCGTGATAGGGAAAAGACATGGAAACAAGTGTACAAGCACATTTGGATACTCATGAATCAGAGCTCATTCTCTTTATAGTGGTTTAAAAGATCTTCAACATAAGCAGAGTCCACATAGCGAGGATAAATCAAATTCCTTTTGGTATGGGTTTCAGTCTTGCGAACAACAACACCTTAGCAATAATAGGGATGAACTCCATGTTGCGGTTAAGAAGGTCAAGTTATTCGATTTTTTTTTGGCTATGACCCCAAGTGTTGGATAGCAAAGGCTGAATTGTATTTTGATATCCATGGCACTCCCAAGAATATTCAAATTTGTTTGACCCAGCTCAGTATGATTGGCATTGCACAACACTGGTTCGCCATTGTTCAGGATGCCTAATATTCATTGATATGGGTTAAAATCCACCTTCGAATTTCTGAAGTGATTCAACAGATTAGAGATCAAGGATCCATATGAATAACTTTTTTCTTTACAGCAAAGGGTTAGTCCAAGAACTCATTGAAGATTTTGAATATTTACAGTCTCTTGTGCCACGATTACATGAAAATGTTGCTTTGGGCTACTTTTTGGGTGGTCTAACTACTAAAATTCAATGCCATATGTTGCCTCACCATCCAAAAATCGTTCATAGGAGATGTACTTTGTGAAAGATGTGGAGGGGATGTTCCGTTCGTCAGATGCAGTGGTGATGAATAGATTACGTTATGAACGTCGTAAGGAGGCAGATAGTCATTCTTGTGGTCATGTGAAGGATTTAAATTTGGGCTATCAAGTTTGACTAAACTACCCAAATTGACCTGAGCCTAGGACTAATTACCTTTTTATTGAACGTTCTGTTTTGCCTATCTAAGACAATTCTAGGGTTAGCGATGTTGTGAGAACTCCCGATACGAACAAAAATCGATTGTAATTCAATAGTGCTTCACTGGAATAGGGGCTCGCGATCGTTAACTCGATTAGAATGGGAAGACCAATGGAGAAAAGGGTTGTGATATCGGCGTGGGTAGCGATATGGGCGTGCAGAAATGCCCAGAAGGGAAATTAATAGTAATTGTGTTAGCGGATATGAAATTTTAGCAAATCATGGAGAGATCCTTCGTTTGGAACAGGAGGTTGACAGTTATGCTGAAATTGTTATTTAAAAAGATAGTCAGGTTGAAGAAGGGGACCGTCATGTGTTAGAATTTAATGGGGAGATGGTTGTGAATTCCTCAGAACTAGAGACTTTAAAATTAGAAGGCAAATTGGGGGAAATTCGTATTATGGTGTTGATTTAGGGAAAATTAGGGGCTACTCATGATTTTTTTATCGAAGAAATTGGTCTACGCACTGGGTCTACCTACAACAACAGTTACATGAATTCATATTAAGTTCGGGGGATGGACATGGAGTGTTGATTGACAAAGTGTTCTCACTTGCAGTTGTGGTAGATCCCTTTTATTTGATATTTGCAAATTAGATATGGCATTGGGAATATAATGGCTCAAGACCTTGGGAGAAGTTACGCATAATTGGAATCAGCAGTACATGGAGTTTTGCTATAATGGTTCAAAAGGTTCAGTTAGTTTGAATTCCAAAATTTAAAGTGACACAATCGTCCTAGAGTTAGTAGAACCAAAACCGAGTACATGCATTGTGGTTTTAGTGGGAGGTCTATTAGAGATGTAAAAGTTAGTATACAAGGGGAAGTAGTGCCTCATAACCGGCTTTTCAAGTATCTTGGCTCGATTTTACAAGCGAATGGGGGTTGTGATAGAGACGTGAGCCATAGGATACAAGCAGGGTGGATGAAATGTAGACTTGCTACGAGAGTTCTTTGCGATCGTAAGGCTCCTCTTCGTTTGAAAAGAAAATTTTACCGTATCGCAATAAGAGCCGTTATGATGTATGGTAGCGAGTGTTAGGCTAAAGGAGCAACATGTGTCCAAAATGGGTGTGGCGGAAATGATGATGTTAAGATGGATGTGTGGACATACTAGAATGGATAGAATTTGGAATAAGATTATTAGGGAGAAGGCGGGAGTAGTAGGTATTGAGGAGAAAATGAGAGAATGTCGTTTAAGGTGGTTTGGACATGTTAGACGTAGGTCCGTAGATGCTCTGGTTAGAAGAGTATAGAACATAGGGGTAGATGTGAGTAAAAGAGGTAGAGGTAGGTCTAGACTTACTTGGAGTAGAGTTATTGAACATGATTTGCGATATTTACGAATATCAGAGGAGCTAACCCAAATTCGTACCGAATGGAGACAAAGGATTCATGCGGCCGATCCCAATTAACTTGGGTTCAAGGCTAGAGTTGAGTTGAGTTGAGTTAAAGTGACAATCGTCGCTGTGTGGATGGTTGTTGTAAAATGGAATACTTCTACTCTTCAAGTTTTGGCAGCAAAGGAGAAATTGAGATTGACTACTGACCTATTGCCACCAAAGAAACATAATTCCTTGCAAAGGGTGCTTCAACAATTTTCTCTAATTTATAGAGAACTTAACGGATTATCTCCATCTCGTTCTTATGATCATGCAATCAATTTACAGCCAGGTCAGGGTCCAATTTGCATGGCCCATATCGTTATCCTCGTACTTGGAAAACTGAAATAGAGAGGCAGCAGGTGGTATGATTCGCCAAAAACGGGTATGATTCACCCAAGTAAAATTGCTTTCTCAAGTCTAGTCATTTTAGTACGCAAGAAAGATTATTCATGGAGGATGTGCGTTAATTATCCTGCGTTGAATATGGCAATAGTTCTTGGCAAATATCCCATTCTTGTTGTAGACGAGTTAATTGATGAATTGAAGGGTGCGCAATGGTTTTCTAAGTTGGACCTCAAATCCGGTTATAACCAAATATGAATGCAGCCAGATAGTGTTGAATGGACTGTATTCAGACCCATGATGGGCATTATGAATTTTTAGTAACGCCGTTTGGGCTTTACTATTACTCGGCGACAATTTAAGTAGTGATGAATGACATTTTTAGACCTCATCTTCAACATTTCATTTTTGTTTTCTTTGACGATATTTTGGTCTATAGTTCTTCATGGGAACAACATTTAGAGAATTTAAAGGTTGCTCTATATTTTGTAACTTAATTAGTTTGTAGTGAATGGGAACAAGCATACATTTGGGTAGCAGTCAATTGAATATCTTGGTCACATTATAAAAGGCAGAGGGGTTTCCATAGATTCGAATTAGATTGAAGCTATTATTGATATGTCAGTTCCAAAGAATGTGAAAGGCATTCTTGCATTCTTAGGTCTCACGGGGTTATTATCGGAAATTTGTTTGCAATTATAGGACTATTGCCAAGCCTTTAACAGAATTGACTGAGAAAAATGGGTTTCATTATGATTCTCCAACCCAACTGCCTTTTGAAAACCTCAAGGCAGCCAGTGGTTAATGCTCCTGTGTTTTTTTTTGCCAGATTTTTCCAATTCCATTTGGTGTAGAATGTGATTCTTCAGGCCGGGGAATTAGAGCTGTCCTTGTGCAGGATCACAAGGCCAATTGCCTTTTTCAATAAGGCCTTATCTGAAGAGAACCTCGCAATATCAGCTTACAAACATGAAATTATGGCATTAGTGCTTTCTGTCCAACATTGGCGTTCCTATCTCCTTGGGTCCCAATTCACGGTTTACATTGACCAAACATTTGCTACAGCAAGAGATTACCACACTGGATCAATAAAATTGGGTTGCAAAATTTCTAGGTTATCAATTTGACATTTGCTATCAATCGGGAGAGGAAAATAGGGCTGCGAATTCTTTGTCCAGGCGAAACAGTGAGGGTGAATGAATTTACTTTCTTATCCAATTTGTGCTCAAGGTATGGAGTTGTTAGAAGAGGTGAATTACTGATTTCAGATTTACAAAATGAGCCGGCAAGTCATTCTAGTTGTTCCATTCAGAACGGTATTCTTTATCATCAATAATGCTTGGTAATTTCAAAACAATCTAAGTAGATCCCTCTAGTTCTTGATTAGTTTCATAAGACTGCTACCTGAGGATGTTCAGGCTACTATCGGACTTATAGACATTTAGTTGCAAACCTATATTGGCCAGGTACGAATTCTGATGTTCAGTGTTATGTGTGTTCTTGTGATGTCTGGCAACGCTGTAAATCAAGTTCTTTAGCTCCAGGTGGCTTGTTACAACCATTAGAAATTCCTGGAGTGTGTGGCTTCATGTTTCTATGGACTTCATCTTGGGGCTACCAAAATCAGAGGTGTATGATGATATTTCAGCCCGGGTTATTGCTGAGATTTTTGTCCCGTGAATTGGTCCTTTTACATGGAATTCCCAAGTCAATTGTGAGTGATGGGGATTCCTTATTCATTAGCCATTTTGGCAAAAGATTTTCCAATTACAAGGCACTTAGCTACGCATGAGTTTAACTTATCATCCTGAATCCGATGGTCAGATAGAAGTTAATTAATCGTTGTCGGGGACTTACCTTTGTTGTTTTGCAATTGATTAGCCACGGTCTTGGTTCTTGTGGATTCCTTGATCCGAATTTCGGTACAACACAACTTTCCATGGTTCTACGGGTCTCTCTCCTTTTGAAGTGGTGTGTGGGCAAAAACCACCCACTGTTGTTCAGTGCATTTAAGTCAAAATTGCAGCTATTGGTAATGAATTGAAAGACTGGGATAAAGCACTTTGTCAAGCTAAAGCTCATTTATTGCGTACTGAAACTCAAATGAAGGCACGCGTTGATATAAAGCGAAGGGATGTCAGTTTTGAGGCCGACGAATGGGTGTATGTGAAACTGAAACCTTTTAGGGAGGTGTCAGTATCGAAGTGAATTAACCAGAAATCGACAGCTAAGTATTTTGGTGTCTTTCAAATTGTAGAACGAATTGGAGCAGTAGCATATAAGTTACAGTTGCCTCCTACTTCCAAAATGCATCCTGTTTACTCAAAAGAGTTGTCAAATCTGAAGCGGTGGAAAGTTCTTTGCTGGATGAGCTTGAGTTGGAGGTTTCAAATCAGTTTATATGCAGAGGCTATCTTTTCCAAGGGTTCAATCGTTCTCCATGTTGTGGATGAAGCCACTTGGGAAGATGCACTCGCAATCCAGAGTCAATTTGTTGATTTCAGTTTTCGAGGACAAGACTTGTTAAATGAGGGGGCAGTGACGTAGAACTACCACAATATGATACCTTAGCCCAAGTTACGCGTGCCTGTCATTGACTCGCTGCGAAGTAACTAATCTCAATATGGCATGCCTGTGAGCAGAATTAATGAGAACCTATTTGATATGCAATGATGGGGATCTAGTTCAAATTTTTTTCCTAGATAAACAAACTTCTGAGTGTGTTTGGGGTTGACCAGATATACTGTTCTTCACATCCATTAATTGCTTTCAGTTTAGGCTTAAAATTTCACATTGCAGTTTTATATAGCTATTCAAACCTCTTGAGATGTTTTTCTTTGACTTTCTTTGTTCAGAGGCATACAAGAGTGGAGAATTGCAAGAATCATTGGAGAGAGCAATGTGCTCTTGATTCTTTTCGTAGTCGAAAGTTTTTCAACTTGGTCGTCAGCAATGGATTTTGTTACATGCAGTTCAAGTTAGTGATGTTTGTTTCAGCAGTCGAGATTTGCATTATTATGGCTGGACAACAATACCTGGTTGCGACATTGGTTGTCTACCGCAGATATTGTCCTTCCCAAATGAATGGATGTACTTGACTATGGTTTCAACATACAGAGCAGAATAATTAAACACTACATCTCGATGCTTTCTGTTATTTGCATGTATTTTACATGGAAATATGCTTCTCATGAGTTCTATGTTTGAAATTTAGTTGCAATTCTGAAGTTATATGTTTCTTGTTGAATAGGCGAGTTGATGTTCGGATGAAATCCTATCCATCGAAATTTAGGATTATGGTTCGGCTATTATACAAATTAGTTTAGGCACTTCATTATTTATTGTTGTTTTCATATCCTTGGAAATTTATGCATTTTATTGTTAACAAGCACTAATTACAAGTAATTCTTCACTTCCGTATACACTTGGGGAAAAAAAAAAAAAACTGGAAAGTGCTAGAAAAAAAAAAAACAACTGGAAATTGCTGAAGTTTGAACATCACAAGTTTGAATTTTAACTATGCTGTATAAAAAAGACTTGCTTTTTTCCCTTTGCATAAAAAGTGTAGCGAAGTAAAAAAAAAAAAAAATTAAATAAATAAATAAATAAATTGAGCCTTATTATAGAGCTGTTTGATTTGGAATTTTTAAAATATTCAATTTTTAAAATTTTGTGTTCAATATTTTTTAAAGAACTTACCTTTTTTCATATTTTCTTAGCCCGAAACCAAAAAATTTGGTATAGGTTAAATGGAACTAAATTTGTTTAGAAAAAAAAAAATTTGTAGT
>CAOJCR015017412.1:0-10978 GCA_948330485.1 Euphorbia neoarborescens
ATTTTTGAAGAAGTTGGGAGCGGATTTTGGAGTGGATGTCAAAAGAGAAAATGGAGTTTAGGCTACGAGCTTTCAAACGGATCCTAGATCATCGAATTCGGACATCGGACGGCGAAGTTATGACTGAAGGAAGGACGAAGAATAAGATAACTCTAATGTGCAGCATTGTGCGACGCACACCACTACTATGCACGACGCGCATAATTGTTTATGGACTAGCAGTAGGTTTTTGGACAGAGGTGCGCGACGTGCACCACAACTATGCGCGACGCGCATAAATGTTTTTAAGTTAGAAGATTTTTTTCAGTTATTGGTGCGCGACCCGTACCTGTCGGGACTAGTTTTTTATGCAGCTGTTTGTTTTAATTTTTACGATGTAATTACCCTATTTTGTTCCCATTTATTTGAGGATTTTTTGGTACATTATTAGAACATATAAAGAGCTGGAGAAAGCTCCTTTTTAGGTTTTATCTTTCATGTAATTTTCAACTTACAACTTCACAAGGGTTTTAGGGTTTGTAATTGGGATTCAAATTTCTTTAACAAAGGTTGACTTACGAGTTATATTCAGTTTCTTCCCCGTTTGCGATTCGTGAGTTCTTCGTTTAATCTCTTCGATTTTATAGCGGTTCACCTTCAACGTTTACAAACTGTTAAGATCCGATTGATTAAGTTTTCTTAACTCTATTTCTTATTGATTGATGTGATCTTACAACCTGTCTGCTATTAACTGATTCCATTATCTCTTTCCATCTTGATTTGCGAAATTAGGGTTTTGGTTATGCATGTTAATTATTGATTCGTCTTGCATGTTTGATCATTTGATTTCGATCTAGTCTTATAAAGTTCGTATTTCACCGATTTTATATCTGTCGCCCTACCAAGATTAAAACCTAGGCAACCATTAGAACTGAAAATTCCGTGGAACATATAGGGACTTATTTTCTGTTATGCAGAGCTAGACTGCCTCTAAACAAGGAAGAACGGCTAGGAAGCATAATCGGACCTAGAGTCGCTAGTGAGAATCGTTTAATTAACATATGTAGGGATTTAATAGTTTTTGAAAAATTGAACCATAGTTGACCTCCTTGAGCCATCCACATTAATATACATAGATCGGACTCACCGCCTGCGTTAGGATTTCGGTTCCAGTGCAAATAGAAATTGCTTGAAGATCACTGTTAGATTAGATTTACTTTTATTGTCTTTTATTTTATGCACGTTTATCAACTTTTATTACGCTTAAACAAGTTAGGAAGCCTAGTAGTTTAGTGATCGCAGTACTTTCCTTGTGGGATCGATACCTGTACTTAACCAGGATTATTACTTGACATCGACAGGGTACACTGCCCTTTAGTGAGAGATTTAGCAGTAGTTTTCAACTGCAGCTAAACGAGTGTCAAGTTTTTGGGTTGCACAAAAGCAGTAAATAAAGCAACAAAAATATACACATCATTTACAACCCTTTCAAAAAAGCTATACTACGGGGTACATTTATCGAATTGGGATTAGAGGAATATCCACATATGCATACATTAATACATACATAACTAAGCTTGAAATCAAACCATTACACACATGATGCTTGAGATGGACATGCATAGGGAATGGGGAGATACAATAGCTTGGGATCATTTATTTAGGGGGCAGTTTGATCCAACTCGATTAGTTGGACCAATCTGGTTTGGGTCGAAAGATAGTCTCGTGACGGTCCGAAAAACATTTTTGTCATTTTCGGATGGGCATTGTAGTGATTGTTATTCCAAAATACTTTTGGCTCAAATTTTAGTTATGGGCATGCAATCTTTATGAGTCGGGGATCTAAGAAGTAGTTCCCTTCATTGAATGGTGTTAGCGGTCCTAAACCTAGATTTCCTGCACGGTTTTCTAGATGCAAACGTGTATAGTATAAAATTAAATCTATACCACACATGCATGAAAATAGCATGTGCATACATTGACACACATCGGTTTTACACACCAAGTAAGAAAATAAATGCGTGGATAAACAACGATAAGTTCGAATAATGCATGGAGGAAAACATTTTATTTTTGACATATGATGTAAGAAAAATGTCTTTTACTTAAGAACAAAGTCAAACAAAATGAGAAAATAGAAAAACGGGGTTGGGAGAAAAAATTTAGACTGTACTCTAGTTAAGGCTCGAGCTCGAGTAATGGTACTCACCGAGCCCCATTCGAGTATGAAGGCCTGTTTAAGGCCCTCTGTACTCGAGTCTTGGGCTTGTCGAGCCTGAGCTTGAGTACAAGGTAAAAATAACTCTTTTTCAAATGTTTGTTCGAAAGAGTGAACTTATCCCGGGTGGTTCGAAGCACGGGTTCTTAAGTCTTTTATGGTGATGGAAGTGTTCTTTAGGCCAAAGTTAACTTTTAAACCAGTTTTTATATCTTTAAGTCCCCCTAGTCCATTTTGGTCCGGTTTTAAGTCCATTAACTTGGGTTTATCCGTTTTTTTATGTCACCATGCTCCCGAATAGCAAAGGTATGTCCAAATGTCCCAAAGATATCAACTTAGATGAGTTTTGTCCGTTTTACCAAGGGTATTTTCACTCCTCCGATCAAATTTTGGTTTTTATCTTGTTTACCTTTAGTGGCAAAGAAAATATGATCTACTCTAATACATGCAAGAACGAACTACTAACATGGTAAATATGAGAAAGATGCAAGTTTATGACTAATGATTACCTTTCCGCCGAGAACCCACAAGTTGAGTGTTGAGAAAAATCCAAGCTTGCTTCGTTGCACCCGATAAAACCCAAACTGGATGTTCCTTTCTTAGCTTAAAATGATAGCTTGTGAAAGACCTAAAACAAGAGATGATGAAAATGAGTGGTTTTTTTAGATCTTTGTTCTTCTTTTTTCTTTCCCAAAACTGGCCTTCTTTGCAAAAATTGGATTCAAATCCTTTTATGTGACATCAAACCATGTTTTTAGCATGAAATCAAGGAGAACCAAGTGAAATAATACTTGTTTATCCCTTTATGTCAAGTTATCATCTTTTCTTTTATTTTATTGGAACCAAATCTATTTTGGTCAAAATTAAAGATGTGTTTTATTTAAAAAACAAAAGATGACTCAGAAAGATGGAATTTTAATAATAGCACAAAATCTTTATTTTTGTTTCCATAAAAAAACAAATCCTCCTTATTTAGGGCATAAAAAAACAGAGGCCTTGAATGCCTTTGGGATTAAATAAGGCTTGAACCCATACGTCCTAAGTTGAACTTCTTCGATCAAATTGTTTGGGAAACACGTGATTTGTGTCTTCGTAATGTGGATACCGGAGTCCTTGACCTTTCTTTTAATTAACATGAGTGAATAACGAGACGAGAAAAGTATCGACAAATGTCGGTTTTCATCATTGCCTTAGGAAAAAATATGCAATATGAATATTTTTGCTTCTATCTATATTGTTGAATCTTTTGATGTGTGGCACAGTAGATCAAGACATGTGAATTATGCTTTAACTAAAAAGCTAAAAAAATATGCAATCTACTAGCTTGAAACATGATTTGAAATGTCCTATATGTGTTGAAGCTAAATATGCTAAAAAGCCCTTTAAATCGGTTGCAACTAGAAGTACAGTAGTACTTGAATTAATTCATACTGATTTGGCCGATTTTAAAAATTGTGCTAGTAAGGGTGGTATGAAATATTATATTACTTTTGTTGATGATTTTTCTAGAGATACTAAAGTGTATTTATTAAAATCTAAAGATGAAGTTAAACAAACTTTTATTAAATACAAAATTGAGGTAGAAAATCAACTTGATAAGAAAATTAAAAGACATAGATCTGATAGAGGTGGAGAATACAGCACGAATTCACTTAAATCGTTAATTCACTTAAATCGTTTTGTGAACTTAATGGTATTATACATAAAACTAGTGCTCCTTATACGCCCCAATAAAATGGCTTAGCGGAAAAAAAATAGGACACTTAAAGATATGATGACTGCCATATTGTTAAGTATTTGTTTGTCTAATAACATGTGGGGGAAGCTATTTTATCTGCATGTTACATACTGAATAAGGTCCCTCATAAGAAATTAGATAAGACACCTTATGAACTTTGGAAAGGTTTCACACTTAATTTAAATTTTTTGAAACTATGGGGGTGTTTAGCTAAGGTACCCTATCCAGATTTTAAAAGAACAACTATTGGATCTAAGACTTTTGAATGTGTATTTATTGGTTATGCTCAAAATAGCTCGGCATATAGATTTATGTGTTTGCATAATTATTCTATTTATTAAAATAGAGATGATGAGTTTTTTTAATCTGATTTTCGTTTTGAAAATCTATTGAATATAAGGATGATAACGCTTCTAATTCGTGCAGTGCGTCTCTATCATCTCCTACTACTATTTCTAATGTATTTGAGAATGAACCATGGAAAAGCAAAAGAATAAAAATTAGTAACACTTTTGGATCTGGCTTTGTTACTAATTTTCTTTTGGAAAATTCTAATACAATAAATTATGAATTTTTATCTGTTTTTTAATTGAAGAAGATCCAAAAACTTATGAAGAGGTTGTTACCTCACTTTATGCTAATTTTTGAAAAGATGCTATTAAAAGTGAATTAGATTCTATTTGTCAAACAATACTTGGGACCTCGTTGACTTTCCTAAAGGCATTAAACCTATTAGGTGTAAGTGGATATTTAAAAGAAAATTAAGACCGTTTGATCAATTGAAAAATTTAAAGCAAGGTTGGTTGTTGTGGGTTACAGTCAAAAGAAAGGTATTGATTACTTTGACACTTATTCTCGTGTCACCAAAATTACTACTATTTGAGTTTTAATTGCTCTTGCAGTCATTCGTAACCTTGTAATACATCAAATAGATGTTAAAACATCATTTCTAAATGGTGATTTAGAAGAAGAAATGTATGTACTGTAACCTGAGGGACATGTAGTTCCTGGTTTGGAACATAAGGTACGTAAATTGAGAAAGTCCCTTTATGGCTTGAAACAAACTCCCAAACAATGGTATGAAAAGTCTAATATGACTTTAGTTACTAATGATTATATTATGAATGATTCAGATACTTGTGTATATTCTAGAAAGTTTTGGATTGATTGTGTAATTATTTATGTATACGTGGATGATATGTGCTTCTCTTCGGTTCAAATGAGAAAGTGGTTAACAATGTCAAATTATTTTTATCTTCTCAATTTGCTATGAAAGATATGGGAGAAGTTGGTGTAATCCTTGGTATAAAAGTTAACAAAATTAATAATGGATTTTCTTTATGTCAATCTCACAATGTTGAAAAGATATTGAAAAAGTTCAATAATTTGGATATGGTATCGGCTAGAACTCCATATGATCCAAGCATTTATCTTAAGAGTAATAAAGGTGATAGTGTGTCACAAGAAGAATATTCTAGAATCATTGGCAGTGTGATGTTTCTGATGAATCATACTAGACATGACATAGTATATGCAGTTAGTAGATTGAGTCGATATACTCATAATCCAAATGAGAAACATTGGCGTGCACTTCATCGTTTACTATCTTATTTAAAATGTACTATAAACTGGTGTTTGCATTTTAATCGATTTTCTACTGTAATAGAAGGATTTACTAATGCAAATTGGGTATCCGATAATGATGAAGTCATCTCCACTAGTGGATATCTTTTTGTGTTCGGTGGAGGTGCCATTTCATGAAAATCTTCCAGACAGTCCTGTATCGCTCGCTCAATCATGGAGTCTGAATTTATAGCTATTGAGTTGCCAAGTCAAGAAGCCGATTGGTTGAGGAACTTAGTGAGCGGCATTCCTATATGGAGAAAGCCTTTTGTACCGCTGTCACTTCACTGTGATAGTCAAGCAGCAATTGCAACTGCAAAAAATAGTGTCTATAATGGAAAAAAAGAGAGATATTCATATTAGACATGGGGTAATTAAACAACTCTTGAGAAATAGAGTGATAGTCTTACAATATGTGAGATCTGAAAGAAATTTAGCAGATCCTCTTTCAAAAGGATTACCTAGAAGAGTTATTCTTGATTCGTCGAGGGGGATGGGCTTAAAGCCCCAAGTTTGATATATGCACATTCATACTCAAACCTATGACTTAGTGAGCGTCAAATGAATCCATAGCCATTTTTATGGTGGTTCATATACTTTGGACTTGATGGATGCCATTTAAGGTTGAGTTACAGAGAAACTCTTAAAGATTTCGAAAGAAATCACCTGTATGAATGTGAAGGTGCACCGCTTTCTATAAAAGATTTGGGGTATCTTCTAGAGCACTCAAGAAAACCCAAGGAATGCGCATGGTATCAAAGATAATAATAAATACTACGATTGAACCTTATCCATCAGCTTAAGCTTTTGGATCAAATGGTTTCATGACATGGTATCAGAGCCGCTTGGACTAAGAGATCGAGGGTTCGAATCCTGACAACTCCCATATTTATTGATTAAAAATTATACATGGTAAAGTGGACATATGTTGAACACGATTCAAGCCCAGGGGATATTCGCTTGTGGAGGAGTGTCAGAGTTAATAATAAATACTAAAATTATTCCTTATCCATCAGCTTAAACTTTTGGATCAAATGATTTCATGACATTGTGAGGGTCTCAATATATGTTTTGAAGTTCAAGAGTTATTCACTTCACTAACTAGTATTGTTGTCTCACCTCACTATGTATCAATTCAATCAAAAGACATTGATACTTAAGTTTCTAAAAATATTTTTTCTAACTAGTATTGTTGCTTCACCTCACTAATTGTTTGCTTTGGTTTGACAAATTTTTTTTTTGTAATAAATCTTTTGATAGTTGTAAAATAAATTAGATTTTATTTTTTAAAATTATTTGTTTAAGAGTAAAAAAAATATAATATGTTAAAGAAACAAATTCTACTTTTTCCACTACTTCCATGATTTATATTTCATATGATATGATTTTTTAGTTTTATAATATCTTTTATCCATCTTAAATAGATGGAATTTTGTTTGGCAGAGGTTTTTTTTTTTTTTTTGCATTTTCTACGAAAATATAATGCAAAAAAAGCACTTCTATAGTTTTACGAAAATACAATAATTGTTGCCATTTTCAATTACGAAATTCATCTGGGTATATTTTTTGCTGTTCCAAATCTTCCGATTCGAGTGCACGAATCCAAAGATTATCTGTGTTATTCTTAAGGAGCGCCCAATTCTGTGATTGCACCTCAATCTATCGGAACTTCGCTTTTAAGGCAGTGACCTTTACCACGGCACAGATTAATTTCGATAAGTTTTTCTTTTTCGTTCTTCCTTCTAATTTTATAACATCAACGACCATGTCAGCGTTTATAATCGTTATGAATGAAAATTCCTTTGTTGATAACATTATGTAAATGCAATACTCTATTTATGACAAATTAGAGTACATGGTTTTTTTTAATAAAAGGGATGAATTACATGATTTTTTTAATTATTTCTTTCTTTAATATAAAGAAAAAAATATAAAATTGAGAATATAGAGGATTTTTACAACCAAGCATATAAAATACCATTAGGCAGAAGTGGATGAAGTTCCAAGATTAAAGGATTATTTAAATTTTACTTTTTTTTTATCAAATTTAAATTTTACTTTTAATCATTATAGTTTGTATGTGTTTGTCACTATCAAATATATAGAAACTTGGCACTGTTGCATCAACAGTAACATTGATTTCCTAAGCATATAACAAGTTTATTTAATTCACTACATCATATATGGTCTACTGCAACTATGACTTTTTTGTTGGATTAGACCCTTTTTTGGTTGCAGTAGGCCCAAAAAAGGGCTACAGCGACATTCATGACATTGTTAGTTTTTTTGCTGTTGCAAGATTTGTAAAGGCAACATTTTTTTCACTGACGACAATTGAGAATTGTTGCATGCTTGACGTCCATTTGCAACAATTTTATCGGCTGTTGCAACAATAAATATTGTTGCTTTTAAAATTCCAACAATTATGCGACAATTTTAATAATTTTGTCGCAATTTTTAGTGTAGTTTGCGACAAATTTATTTACTTTTGTGACATTTTAATCTAACAAAGTAACATTTTTATTTTCATTTTGCAATAATTTCATTTGAATTTCTCAATAATTTTGCAACAATTTTCGATATTTTTGCAACAATTTTCATAAGTAATCCACACTAATATAGTTTAATTTGACAACAATTAGATAATTAATTTTTTTTCAATTGAACTGTAATAATTTATAAAAAAAACTTTCAAAATTGAAATCTAAAATAAAATTTCATTAGCTAGGCAATAATATAAACATTCAATAATCCATAAAACTATAAAAGGTTGAAATATTCAAACATTCAAACTAAAAATTGAGAATATTATCCAAACACTTAGAATATATAATTTCAATAAACTAAAAACATTGTCCCATCCTCAGTACTGCCTTCACTGATCTACCTCTTCATCCTCATCAAAGAAGTCCTCTTCCTACGAACAAGTTGAACTTTGAAATCAATACAGCATACTCACAATGAACATGCTAAGATTACTTGAATTAAACTTCAAGCATGCTTTCAAAAACTCAAAGTCACAGACGACATGAATATAAAATTAAAGCATACAACTATACAAATTTAGTTCAAAAGCTAGAGTCAATATTATGAGAAGGAAAACACTGTCAAAGATGGACTCACTCATCATGTATGCATATCACCATTTGTCAATCCTATAGTTAGTTCATTCAATAACAAAACTATTCAAATTGCTAGCAAGTAAAATGAACATTCAATCCTACAACAATCAAAATGGCCATCAATAACCATGGCCAGTAGTTAATTTCATGTAACCATGCATTATCCTTGATAGAAATTCACCATAAAAACCAATGAGGGTATTATCATATTACCTGCAACAGTGATAATTTTTCCTACTTGAATTTAATCTAGAGCATAGAGTATTATCATATTACCTTTAACTGAAGAAGATGCAAGACTGCATGATAATTCCCTACTACCCCATTGGGGAACCAGAAACACATACCAATGAGTGAACAAAGTAGACAGAAGATTTACCATAAAATAAATCAAATGCAAATTCAAACCTATGAAGGAAGGATGAATGACTTCAAAGAACTACTTAATTATAAACAATTAAAATAAAATAAAAATAACAAGTGAGACTTTCTAATTGCACCTAGAGCAATATTTATGGGTCGTACAATTTTTCTCCGAAATCAATCATAAGAATTTTTAAATAAAACACATTTGTATCAACCTGCAGCAGCAAGGATGTCGGTAAACCAATTGATATATTCATTGAGAAAAACAAAGATATTAAAATACAAAAAAATATTGAATAGACACCTTGGTGATGAAAATCAAACTCTTCCTATAACCAGATTCTAGGACAATAACAACACAATCGAGAATGGAAGAGAACGACAGGAACTTTTAAAAACAATGCTCACAAAAAGCCGACCTGGAAATGCTTAACTTCTAAAAAGAATAAATTGACTGAAAAATATATTTAATCAAGCATTTAGTGGTCCCCAACTAATAAGTTCAGGCCTCACAATTATCGTTGTAGTACAGTTTTACACACTGAACCAATCGATGACTTCTTAAGAAATGACATCTAAAATGTGGTAAAAAAATATTAAAAGAATAGGATGCTAATCCAGTAACAAAAAGATCATACATGATTCAATGTTACCCCAATAGCTATAAAAGTTTGAAACCACATGAACTGCCAAACCCCTAATATATATGGACAAACATGACATATTGATGTTATGACACGTAAAGGCCATCTGCATGAAAGACACCTAATGAAAAGAATACAGGAATTGTAGAGTGGGATGACTATAAAATATAAATATTAGTCCAGAACAAAAATGACCCAAAAGGAAAAAAAAAATATGACTAGGAAAAATTTATCACAAATCAATTGATCAAAACATGAAGTCAAATTGAATAAAAGAAATAAGAGAAAAGCATCAAAAAATTTGCATAGGAAACAATGGCTGAAAAGAACCTTAAATCCATAAGACATTTTGGGTACATCCAATCATCACCAGTGGTCTTTATTTTTCCCCACGTGTACAATTGCCCACCGCTTGGGAAAGAAATACAATTTTGTGCTATCTGTACACGATTATATAAAGAGAGGTCCTGGGTTCAACACCCACCTCCAACAACCCGCCAGGGCACCAAAATCACATGGGCCCTGGAGATCAACTGGGTTGTGGGATCTGAATTGTAGTCCCTATTGGCCTAAAAACAAAGTTCGGGCCGCCAAGGGCCCAAGCACAGCCCACGGCCCGCGACCAGTAAAAACAAATGCCAAAAATAATCCTCTCCCAAGGAAGGATGATAAAGGGAGGTCCTGGGTTCAACACTCACCTCCAACAACCCGTCAGGACACCAAAATCCCTTGGGCCCTGGAGATCAACTGGGTTGGGGGATCTAGACTGCAGTCCTTATCAGCCAAAAAAACAAAGTCCAGGCCACCAAGGGCCTAATCACGGCCCACGGCCCGCGACGGCAAAAATAAACACCAACAAGTGGTATGCAGCTTCCTTTTTAAGTTGGGAAAAACAGAGACCACACCCACCTCTGTTTCAAACAAAAGTTACATATCAAACTGAATCTAAAAGATTAAGAAAAGAAGCTGCAAAAAACACTCACTGGCAATCTGGGAAGCTTACTGAACAGTTAAAATTGCAGCAAAGCCTTTAAATCCGTGTCGGTAGCTATAAAGGTGAGACTTTTGGGCTAGCTCAAGGCTGTAAATTTATCACCAAACAACAATCAAAACCAAAGTTTAAGATACAGAGAAAAGCAGAAGAAGAAGAAGAAGACAGAGTAGGAAAGACAAGTTGACCTTCCTCCATGAACAGATGCAAGAATTTGATGATTTTGGGTGAGAATATGGTGAGAATGATCTTGAGGAGTCTTGGTTCCCATAAAAACCACATAAGCTTGTAATGTAA
>CAOJCR015018553.1:0-16463 GCA_948330485.1 Euphorbia neoarborescens
GACTTAAATAAATAAGGCTCATCCCAAGGGGTTAATTGTACTGAAGAAATATCCTTCAGTAGATTCAATATGTTGTCATCTTGTTTCGGAGGCGAGGCTAGTAATTCAAGGGGTTGATTATATTGAAGAGCTAGGGCCTTACCTAGCCCATGGTTCTGGTGCTCGTTATGAAAATCGAAAGGAGGTCTCAACACATTTTGATTGTTACCTTATGATAGGTTTGGGTGTTGAAACCTTCTTCCGTAATTATTATTATTATTGTACGAACCATTATAGGAGCTAGAATTTTTATACTTGTAATTACCTCATGTATAGTTCGCACTCTGTGATCTGTCCTGGGAATATGCCTTACTTCTTTGGCATTCCTGGCTTGGATGATCGCCTCCACATGTTACGCATATCACAGGACGCTGTAACTCTAGTGAACTCAACTTGGCCATCATTAAGCCTATCTCTTTGCTCATCTCATCCATAGTGGGATTGGGTTGTCCTGTTGATGCCATGTGAATGTCTCTCTGATTGGGCAACTCTTCTTGCCACATAGAGCTCTTTCTCACCACCTCCTCAATTAACTCTTCCGTATGTACAATGGACTTCTTAAAAATATCTCCACCTGTAGAATAATCAATCATCGCACGATTAGCAAGAGTGAAACCATGGTAGAAGATACTTACCTGATCAAATTGTGGTATATTATGATGAGAGAAGTTTCGTAGCAGCCTTTGAAAATGGGACCATGCTTCATTCATCGGTTCTATTGTTAACTGTCGGAAAGCATTATCTCGTTCTTCAACTGTATTATTTTGGATGGAGGAAAGTAGTATGAAGGAATTGATCCTTCATCTCATCTAATGATGATTTGGTTCCCAACTGCAGTGAATCAAACCATTCGATAGCTCCACCATTCAAAGAGAATGGAAATAGCTTCAATCTAATTACATGCTATGGAACTCTGTTTATCTTTACCGTATTTGCCACCCTTAAGAACTGCTTCAGGTGGGCGTTAGGATTTTTAGAAAGGCCTCTACTGAACTGACTACTACTCTGAACCAGTTGGGTCATACTCATCTTTAGCTCAAAATTATTTTTTGTGATGGCCGGTATGATTAATCCATCTGCATTTCTCGGTCCGTGAAGAGCCATTATATCAGCCATAGCCCGATCATCTCCAGCGGGCTATCTGTTTACTAGCCTATTTTCTTGCTCCCTCACTTCACGCTCTATTCTTTGCATCAGTTCAACCTCCCTAGCATCTCTAGTGGAACGTTCTGCTTCAAACTGTTCCCTTTCGTGCCTCAAGTGCTCTGCCTCGGCTCTTAGATCAGCTTCGTCCATGTCTGCAGTTAAGTTCCTCCTCGCTCTTTGGTTCCTGTAAAAAGTACGCTCAATCTTGGGGTCAATAACCAAAGAGTTAGGATTAATTGTGGAAGAATGAGTATGCGTGTACCGAAGATAATCTCAAAGAAGAAAAGTACCCAAGACCAATAACAAACAATGTAAATAAATATCAACAAAAATATACAATGCTCAAATCAGATATTCGACCGTTGGTTCAATGTCACAGGAAATAAGTATCCCCGACGACGGCACCAAAAACTTGACACGCCCCTGGCGATAGTCGAAAACTAATACCAAAGCTCTCACTAAAGGGCAGTGTACCCTATTATTGTCAAGTAATAAATCTGGTTAAGTCCAAGTGTCAATCCATAGGAAAGCACTGGCAATCACCAAACTACAAGCATCATAACGTGTTTGAGTGGAAAAATAAGAGATTAAAACTATAAAAATAAAGTGCAATAAAGTAAACCTAAATTAATGTATACAATGATCTTTCTCCTACCGTGATTTGTATCGACTTCAACAAATATCTCAAGCTAGTTTAAGGTGACTTCTAAATGAAATTATGAGGATAGCAATTCTCGAAGAATAATTGAACGAATAACTAGGTCTCACATGAAAAATCTTAACCATAAAAATATAGAGCCGAGTATTAGCGTATCCACAGATCGCGGTTCAGCACCAGTTTGTTAGAACCTTTTTTGGAGGTGAACTGGTTCTACAGACACAGAAACTATTGACCCATAAGTTTCATGGAGTCATCAATTCTAATGATTTCCTAGGTTTTAAACTAGGTAAGGCCACATATATGTGTGTAACTAACAGATACGGATCTCAAGAGAGTAACTTCGCTACGCAAAATATGTAATTAACAATCACAAGTAAAAACCCTACTTCTCAATCAATAATCCTTACAAGAAAACATGGAACAATTCAATGACATATAATCAATCAAGCTTGGTGAAGAAATCCTAATTTGTAATTAATCAAGAATAAGGAATACTTAAACCAATCAATCACAAACCATTTTCAAAGGTACACTTGAATGAAGATGAACACTATAGACGGTTTAATCCGAAGATAAACAATCGCAAGAGGGAAAGTCGCATAAACATTAAACAAATCCTAAAAAATAAATGTAAATTGGTGTACAAAACCTCTCGTCGAGTTCTACAAACACCGGCGAGTTATAGCTCTCTTCAAGTGTCTCGAGTTGTCAAAAGATAACCCACACAATGTTCTAAACGGGCTATTTATATGATACCACCAAACTTGGGCAAAACAAGCCAAAGTAGCATAAAAATTAACCTAGCATACCAAACTAGGGGTTTAGCACGCCGGCGTGCTGGTCTGGTATGGCGCTCTGGGTTGGCTTACTGGTATGCTGGACTTTTAGAAATTTTGAATTCTTCAATCGCAATGCAACATGCCAGCTTACTGGTCTTGCATGACGTGCTGAGACATTTTTCCTCAATAGTTTTTGATTTGCACTATAGCACGCGGGCGAGCTGATGTGGCGCTGCGTGCTGGGACACTTTCAGTCAGCACATGTATTGCAAGTCAGCTCCTTCTCCAACTGACTTGAGTTCTTTATAACTTTCACATACAAACTACGATTTTTACGATCCCAAACTCGTTGGAAAGCTAATAGCACGATCTTTAACATTTCTCTTGAAGTCCACTCCGAAATCTGCTGCTAACGTCCTCAAAAATTGGTCTAAAGATCTACAGTTTTCTTATGTTGTCATCAGAGTTCATATCCTCGTTTCTTCGTTTCTATCTCTCGGGTTTCATTCCCTGCACAGTCAAAGCTCAAAAGATGGGTCAACTTACACAAATCCTTTATCTCAATGACCTTGGATCAAGATGACTGAAAATAAACATGAAAAATAAACAAAATAAAATAAACATGCAAAATGATAAAAACAATAAAAATGTACAAAAACCAAACAGAAAATGCCAAATCTCAGTCCAATAGTCCATCAATAGGACTCTATAACATCCAGAAAATAATGTCGAAATCGACCTTATCAATGTACAGGAATTGGTTTATGACTTATGTTCCATGATAATTTATATTTGGATATTCGTGTTATTTGCTGGTAACAGGGAATGTATTTGTGTTTGAGTGTCCTTGTGTCATAAGGAAGACTCCTTGGGCAGGGATTCCCGCTGTCCATCTAATATCGATAGGGGATTTTGGGCTGGGATGTGACAAGATTATCTTTGATTTTAATGGATTGCCTTCAGGTCTAATCGAGAACTTTTAAATTTAATGCTATTATTATTGATAAACTCTTTTTATAATGACGCCTAATCCCTTTTGACAGATTCTAGTTACTGACTGTATCATCCTTTGGCTCACCGTCTAAGGTTGTAGAAAACACATGTGTAATCTTAATTTGGTTGAGCCCTGCCATTATCAAAATTGTTACAAACTGTGTTACATAAAATGTTGGGAAACTTTTGCCCAAATATGTTAGGAATCGGGGTATTGAGAAACCCAAAGGAAATCTCTCTAATCCTATAGCTTGAAGGTCCCTGGAACTTGCGTACTTTAGCTCTTTAACCTGTAAAATTCCAAGAACCTCCTGTAACATCTCCTCTTGGTACTTTTCATGTTTCTAGAGTTGTGCTTGCATAGAGGCCTCCCTTGCAGCTAGTACCTAAAAATTTACACTTCTAGCACTTCCCACTGTGGGGATTGTCTATCAACTGCTTGAAATATTAGTAGTCCTTGAACTGCTTGAGGTATAGGGGTTTCATTCTATACAGATACATGTAATGGAGGTGGGTTATATGGGTCCACCCCGGTAGCTCTTAAATATTTCGGTATAGCTATCATTTTACTAGTCAGTAACTCTTTAAACTGCTTTGAATTAAACAGATCTGAAATCATATTATACACTTTGGCCTGTGTAACCCCCTTATTATCATCTTTAGGCTTCCTATTTAGAATCGGGTTATTCTACTCTTGATTCGAATTTGACATGATCTCTTGCTATATTGGAATCTCATTAGGTGATGAAAAGACTATTCTAATAGAGCTACAACTTCCTCAGGCCCCGCACAGTTCTACTTGTTTTTTGTTGGAGCAGAATTCTATCCTAAGAACTACAAATGGTATTAAGCCATAGTTCTTGATTTAAGTTTGATTCTTCTTAAATGGGTCCCATCTTGCTTCATACTACACAAGGAATAATCAAATTAGTGTGATGTATACTTGTGTATGATATGGTTAAAGCCTACATGATCATGTTAGTCATCGATAAATATGTTCCATAAGCTATTAGTAGAACAGAGTTGAGGATATATTGAAACTAGTGGTGCATGAACCCTTGATAGCTTAACACATCATGGTAGAGGGAATAAGAAACAGACATCATAATCCAAAGCTTAATGTATTGCAATGTTATGTAACGGATAATATAACATTACAGAGAATTATAAAGCCGACACCATAATTCTAAATAAAAAGCATTGTGATGCTATGTAACAGATAACATAACATTACAAAGAATTATGAAATAGACATAATAATTCACAACAGAATTTTCTATTGCAGTTGTGTAAGAGTCAACATAACATGGAAAAGAACTTATGAAATAGACATCATAATTCTAAATAGAAGGTACGGAATTGTTATGCAACAATCAGCATAGGCAATCAATGTGCCATAAAATGGTCAAGATAGCATGATAAGAAGAACTTATGCAACATATAACATAAAAAATGGGGTGTTATGAAACATATAACATAACAAAGGAAAATTGTTTATGCATTAGACATCGTAAATAAGTAAAATTCCATGATTCTTATTTTTGTAGTTAATTCTACATGACATGGAAATATGTGTCATATAGAAAATAATTGATGCGGAATGGGTGTTTGAAATGTGCACAGTATGCAGGTGAATGTTGATCATTCACACAATATGCACATGGATGTATAAAAAGATGTGGTTAGAAATACCCCGTCTGAATGATACGACGTATGTTTGAAAATTCATACAATAAAGCATATTGTTGTCAAAGGATCATGGTTAGCATGATTTTAAAATGTAGGTAAAGTGATGTCGATGAATGACATGTAAAAATGCACGGTTTACATAGGGCTAAAAAGTGCACACATAGCATACAGATTCACTCAATCCCTCCTTATCGCTTCAACGTAGTCGAAAAAATTTCTAACCATTCCTGGGAGGGGGGTCTCCTTTCCCTTTGTGGGGAATGACAAAGGCATAAACTAATATATTATTAGATGGCTGTTGATTTCTTGGGTAGTTTTTAGGGTGTAGTATCTAAGGCTACTATAGGAAGGTAGGTCAAAGTTGGGATAAGCTGATGGATCCCATAGAAAGATACACCCTCTTTCTCTCCCCTATGATTCGAGAGAGAAGAGTTGGAATGAGGCTATAAGTATCTCTCCCAATAAGTGTCCATGTCAGCAAACTATAGTCACAAGTGGCACTTTGTTGATATTCATGTCGCTTGGTATAGAGATCTTTGCATGTTATGTGCCATGAGTGTGTCCACTACAATGCAATATAAACCTAAAATAGAAAATGTATATTAAGATAATGATATATCTTAAATGATATTCTGGATTTATCAATCAACTAATAGCTCATGTCGGGAAATTTTCGTAGCCTTTAAAATCATTACTATTAACTGTATACGCAAGTCAAAACTACTGCTCTAGAGATGGGTTCAGATTCACCGTATATCAATTGCCTTAAATGCTGATGTGACCACCCGAGTTTTATAGTGTCTCAATTATAGGCTACGATGATTATAAATCCTTTATAAAGTCTAACCGATGTTGTTGCAGGTTTAAATCTGGTGGAAAAGCTTAAAAACATAAATCAGGTCAACTGGACCAATGAAACTGTCAAATTTTTAATTGCCTCTGTTTTTTGTGAAAAAACTATTTTTGAACTCCCGAGAATATGGGGGACTTATCATGTTGCAAGGCAAATAAGCAACATAAAAAATTTACAAGCAATTCATGTTTTAGTTCGTAAAACCCGTACAATGCAAATTGAACGCCTAAATGACATTTTTTTGGCCAAAATAACCTCATTTCCATATTCGAAGGCTATGGAGTTTTTCTCCTAGTTTCAATGCTGAAGGCATTGGACAACAACTAACTGAAAAAGATGTTCGACCAATTAACAACACAATTATCCCTTAAGCTTTTAATTACAAATTTTTATGGGAAATTGGAGCTCTATATCATTGCTCTTATCCTGAAACACAAATAAGCAAAATAAAATAGGAAAAATTGAACATTTGAATGGGATGGACATTTAATTATTTGGCAGAAGAAGAAAAAACTCATGGAAAAAGCACATCACACTCTGCCAAGTCCATTTTCCACCCAAAAATCTAATGATAATTCCGACCACTACCACCACACAGTGAAACAAGTCCCTAAGCTTCCATAGAAAATTTGAAAACACAAAAACCTGGATTAAAAAAGCCTCAAACATTCAACTTTCTATATAAGTCAATTTTTTTCTTTTTAACTTTTCTCGTGGATTTTCGGCCAGACAGTAACAGAGGCATGCATCAAGAGGTTACCTCTAAGCCTCATGAACTCTTGTTTATATATGTTTGCTAATTGTGTGTTTTTTAGGAACTTTGGAGTTTTTTAAATAATATGTCAAAAACGGACTGAAAATGTAAAATCGGCCAAAATGAAATCGAAATTGAATTTTTTTAGTTTGGTATGAATGTATACATACAATCCGACTAATTTTGAAATTGGGATTTTTTTGAACTAAAAAACGAGCTAAAACAAGCATTGACTTTTTAGATAATTTCTGTTAACCTGACTAAAATCTGGGTTTAAATTCCAAATTATATCGATCCAGTTTTAAAAAATGATGAGTATAATATTCTAGGTTTTCTATCAAAATTTCATTTTTAGGCCACCCATGATTGCTCCACGTGGCGGCACGCCTCACTGAAGCTGCCTCCTAGTAAAAACAATATGTTGCTGCCCGACAGTAGCATATGGTACAGCCACATAACAACTTATGTTGCTGCCCTAAGGTAGCAGTTTACACTACTACTTTGAGGCAGCAGTAGCCCCATACGGGCTGCCCCTTACTCGCAGCGGCCCCAATGCATTCCGATCCAAAAAAAATATGATTTTGCCTTTTTGCTATTTTTTTGTCCGTTTTGGCCCAAAAACTTCTAAAAATTGTAGTTTTGATCCAATTTCTTATTTTTGGTCCATTTTGACCTAAAAATAACAAAAATTATTGTTTTACCCCTGTGAGCAAGGGATTTTTTCCCTAGGGAAATGATGAAACCAGCATTTGTAGAAACTTTTTCACTCTTTGATATTCACTCAGGCTGATCGAAAGAAAGGGATGAGAACTCCAGTATCCCCAGCACGAAGATCCGAATAAAGTGTTTCTCAAGAAATGTTGTCGAGATTAATCCTATCATGGTTGTGTGGGCCAAACGCCTAATTAGGCTCAAGTTCATTCAAGGCCCAAATATTTAATAAAGCAAAGTATTTTTATTTTGGGTGAAATGTAATAGAACCATTTTGTTTTTGGAAAAACCCCTTTAATCATTTAAATAAAACAAAAATAAAAAAAATGGACAATATCTCATTTTTGGACCAAAAAGATTTTATTTAGAATAAAAAAGAGGAATGATAATAAAATAAAGAAAAGCGACACAAACCCTTAATTCTAGCTTGGTTTTAAGGGATGTTTGATAAGTTCGTTTTAGACCATATATCCTAGGTATTTTCGCATTGTGATTCATGCATTTTTCCCGTTTTCAGTTTAGCTAGGTTTTATGTACATTTTGATGATTTTTCTTTATTTTTTGTTAGTTTTTTAAGGACTTGTATATTTTGACCCATTTTGTGACCTTGAATGTGCAGGGGTTGAGACCCGAATTGAGTACAAGCTTAGGTACATGATTGAAATCTGATTAGGGTGCAAGGAATTATTAGATCTTTGGTGCGAATTTGAAGATAGTTAGAGGCAAATTTAGGAGAGTCACTTCAAATCAAAGTCAAAGATCTCTTTGTGAGCTTTTTAACAAGTATGGATTTTAGATGAGAAAGTTATTAAAGAAACAACATAAAGTGTGCAACCGGTGAAAAGTCCAAATCCAATTGATGCTTGCATGTTCATCATATTTCAAGTGATTTTTGAGGCATCTAGAGGACACATTTGTAAGATCTTGATTATACATAATATTCTAGATAATTAGCATGCCAACAGATTTTGAATCACCTAATTTGGACATCGGGTGAGGGAGTTATGATGATTTAAAGGAAGGGAGTGCAAGGCAGAACTGGACTCCACCACTTACTCGTCGAATAGCCTGATCCAAGAGTTGTAGAAGGGTTACTCGATAAACCTTCTCACTGAGTACACTAAATTCAGACTTCTAATAGCCTTACATTGGCAATGTACTCTCCGAGCACCAGTGTACTCATCGAATACCCGTGCAGGCCAAACCTGATCTGTTTTAGTATTTTTTACCTAATTTACTTATTTCATATCCGAATTGAGTCCCATTTGTTTAGGGATGATACTATTTCACTTGGGAACATATATACAGCTGGAGAAAACATTATTAGGTTATATTTTGTCATTCAAACTACTCAAGAACCATAGCTAGGTTTTTAGATTTTCTTTGTATTCGAATTACAGGATTTTATTTAATTGCAAGCGTTTACTTAGAGTCTTCCCCTTTTGCGGTTAATTGATTTGAGTCTGTAAGTGAATTTCCTATAGGGGTTCTCCTTCATGAGTTGTTTCATAAGCCAGAGTCCCCCACATTGATAACAAGTTTGACCTAAGATTTTCTTTTCTCATTCTTTTTATTTAATTCGAGTTATGATCTGTAAGAAATAATTGTCGTAAATGTATTCATTATTTTCCTCCCAATCTTATTAATTTGAACTTGTGATTGATAATCCAAATTATGTTTGTGATTTGGTTAATTATTGTGCATGCGTATTGATAGCCTCGTAAACTTGAACATATATTTGATTCATATTTGTTACGCGATCCAGATTGACACCAGTAAAACTGGAAGGATTGATAACCTTGTGGAACTTAACCGTGTTTATTTTTTGATTCATAGAAGTTGGTGGACCTACTGGATCATCTTACCCTAGGCTCTTTACATAGTCGGAGTAAGTATCAGAAGCTTGATTAATATTAATTCGGTTGCTTGCATAGTTTTGATTCATTAATTGTTTGTTAGGTTAATAAGTTTTCATCACCAATAATATTTATAGGTCAGGAAAACATCAACTGAATTTCCCATTAATTTGTTTGCAATGGTTTGCTTGATATTGATCGTAATTAAGAGTAGTTTAATTTAATTTAGGTTTAAATTTCAAAATCATTTTATCACTTATGACACGCTGAAACCATAGATTAGATACTGTAGAAGTACCTTTCTCTACGGGATCGATACCTTGACTTTAGAACTAGAATTATTACTTGATAACGATGGGGTATATTTGCCTCTGAGTTAAGTGATCAACGTAGCTAATTATTATCTTAGATTCATATCACTGCTGACAAATCACCAAGTTTTTGGTGTCGTTACCGAGGAAATTTATTTTCTACTCCTTTCGAACCTAGGGTATATAGCTGACTTAGGCATTGTATTTTGTGAATATTTTTGTTCTATTATTTTATTTATTTTTTGTGCATTTTTATTTATTATTTATAATTTTAAGATTTTTGAAATCCTTGTGTGTGATTATTTGATTAAAGTGTTGTTTATTGGTTCATGCAAACTCGTTCTCAACATCCAAAACTATTACTATGTGATCTTGAAATTGAACATAGTAGTCACAGGTTACGAAAAGAACTAATTAGTAGAATGGACGAAGCACAACTGGTAGGAATAGAGGCTAAATAGCTAGACAGAGATAGAGCTTAATTGTAGCAACTCTGTAGCGAGCGTGCACAATGGATTCAAAGGGATGGTAGAGCCGGTGGGTATCAAACCATGGAAGATTAAATGGCTCCCCATAAGCCGAGGGAGCATAGTGGCATGGTCCAACCTCCTATTTTGGCGAATAATTTTGAGATTAAGGCTATCATGGTGCATTTCATCTATACGAACGGACAGTTCAGCGGAGGAATTAATGATAACCCTAATTGTCACTTGGATAGATTTCTGATGGTCGCAGATACGTCTAGGTATGTAGGAGTGCTGCAAGACATTATTCGATTCCCATTCACAATGAATGGAGATGCAATGGAGTGGTTCAGATCCTTAAATCCTGGTTCAGTGACATCGTGGAATCAAATGGAAGAGCATTTCTTAGCACAATACTTCCCACCGTCAAAATGGTACATCTTAAGAATGAGATTTTAGGGTTTAGACAATTCAGAACGGAGAATTTGAATAAGGATTTGCAACAATTCCAATAGCTCTTGAGAAATTGCCTGCATCATGATTTGAACAAATATTCTTATGTAAGCACATTTTATCATGGTTTGACACCACCTAATTGTGCTATGATTGACTCATCTATAGGTGGTAACATATTCAAGAAGTTTCCAGAGGAAGTGGAGGGGCTAATTCAGTAGATGGCCAATAGGAGTATGCTATTTCAAATTGATTTACCAACACGGGGAGAATTTAAAGTAGCCGATCCTGTGCAGCGTGCAGTAATAGAGGATTTGAACAAAAAGATGGAAGCATTGATGGAAAGAAAAAATGCAGGTGCCTCACAACATAATCCCATGAAGTGCGTAACTTGTGGTGGGGATCATATGAGGTAAGAATGCCAGTGGAGTAATCTTGGGCCCAACTATCTGAAAATGTATTTTACGTGGGTGGCAACTGGTATGAATTTTTTACAACACGATACTATTTTTGCTCGTAATGCAAAAACCCAAATCAAAGTTGGTCTTACTACACAAATTCACACAATACCACAAGTATACGGGTTGCACAAGTAGTATAAAAAAGATTTTGAGTCCGAGTATCGATCCCACGAGGATAAACATACACAGTAGGCGTGTATAATTATTTTCTATTTATAGTAATATAAAAGTGGATTTTTAGTGTGAATTTTACATTAAATTATAAATACATAGGAGTATCTTCAATGCAAACTATATCCCATTAAGAATGGTTTGAATTACTTGTAATTTTCTGTAGACTAACATCATAAATCATCCATTATTTCTCTTGATCCAAATAGATGGAGAAATACCATTCTTTGTTTATTATAATGGTTTGAACATTGGATTAAGTATGTTTAACCTAACCCAACTCATGCATAAATAAAACATGTAATACCCTATGCCTTTTATTTACTACAACATATAACATTACAATTCATTTTCATGTATTTGAATATTCATGCATAATATCAATTTCAACTTCATCAAACAACATTAACACTCATTCTAATTCTACATACACTCGGTGATGTTTAACTTGATATGCATATCTAGCATTAAAGCAAAGAATTAAACAAAGAATCATCAAATAATAAATCAAACAATTCCGTCTTATTTAAAGAATAACATGTTTCGAAATCAGCATACATAATGATGAACACTTGCAACAAAAACTCTAATATTCAATCAATATAATGGTTGTCAATCACTATAGAGACTACCCAATAGGATTTTGCCATCACTCCGGGGAATTTTATGCAATTAAGTGATCAAAATAGAGAGTATGTTTAACTTTTATTCAAAATAGAAAACATAAGACATAAAACAATACCATGGGAAGGAATACAACTCTTATGGAGTTGTATACCTTTCCCACACAAGAAGGATGTTTCTTCTCAATGGAATGGATTCTTCTTACTCCTTTGAGTCTTCTGATTTACAGTACAATTCATCCCTACATAGTCTCTCTCTCTAGAACTTTTGTTTCTTGTAAAGAGTGCTCTCTCTCTAATTTTTTATATATCAAATGATGAGTTTGATATTTATTTATAAAGTCTTAGGGTAGTTACAAGTGTTTTTGATTGGTTTTAAAGTGATAAGATGTATTAGGATTGGTTTAGGGTGGATAAACATTGATATAGAGGTAATAAGGAGGGAGAACAATGGCCATTTTCATGTTTACCATTGCTCCAACTCTCAGAATTTTGAGCAGGTCGCGATTACGATACAGGAGGTCACGATTGCGGCACACCTTGTGTCCTTCATGGTAGGGTTTTATGCATGAGTCGCGATCGTGACATGAGGGAATCGTGATCGCGACAGATTTCTTTCCAATCCCCCTTGATTTTTTGTTTTTCTTCGTTTTTTATCCATAATTCATCCCTTTGTCCCGATCGTTCACAAATGTCCTAAAAACATATTTAGTCTTGAAAAAACTAAAAAATAAACATTCTAACACAAAATACTCGTTAAATGTACAAAATACACATATTTATGCTTATTTTGTATGACAAATACATGTGCTTTGTAAGTCGTATCAGTAACCAAATGTATAATAATTCATACCCTCAAACTTACAATAATTATGATAACAATAATTATGGAAAGAGGTTTTAGCATCCGAATATGTCATATAGAAATAATAACAATATGCAGAAATGTCCTCCTGGTTTTGATTATAAGCATAGAGATCAGGGGTTAGGTAAGGCCCCGAATGATTATAACCCTCAGTTTCAGTATCAAGAACCTCCACCAAAGCAAGATGAGGTAATGCTTCCTCATTAAAGGACATATCATCCTGCCTTACTGATACGGAGGCTTAGTGTAAAGACATAGGGACACAGATGGGTCAAATCAATAGGGAGAGATAAGAGTGTCCTCCTGGTAACTTCCCCAGTAATTCTGAACCCAATCCAAAGGGGCAACCAAGAGAGACAATGCACTCAATTACTGTTGTGAGTGTTGGAAAGGTGGAGGCAACAACATCTGAGACTAATAGTCATCCTCCACCTCAGCTGGTAAGTAATGAGTCAGGGGGGTAAGCGACCCCTACTCAAAATCTAGAACTCTTTTTGCTACGGATAAAGTAGAGGAAACTTCTACTCCAATTCAGGTTTACGTTCCTAAACTGCCTTTCCCCACAAGGGTTAGCTAAACCCAACTAGACCATAAGAATTCTAAACACCTTGAAATTTTTAAGAAATTAAAAGTAAATCACCATTTAATCAGGCTCTCCGTGAGAAGCCTAATTGGGCTAACTATTTCAAGAAGTTATTTGCAGGCAAAAAAAGGTAAGAATGAGAGAAATTGGTAGCGCTAACGGCTGAATGTTAAGCGTAGATAAGAAATAAGCTACCTCCTAAGATAAAGGATCAAGGAAGTTTCAGCATTTCGTGCCAAATTAGAAATATAAAGATTGATAATGTGTTGTGCGATTTGGACACAAGTATGAATCTCATACCGTTATCAATAGTTAGGAAGCTTGGTATAGCAACCCCAAAACCCACCACTTTGGCACTGCAGCTAGCTGATGGATCGATCACAAAGCTACGAGGAGTTTTGGATGACGTGCTGGTCAAGGTAAATAAGTTTATTTTTCCAGCTGACTTGGTAGTGGTAGATATAAAAGATGATGTTGCAATGCCGCTACTACTTGGGAGACCATTTCTTGCAACGGGAAAGGCTTTAATAGATGTGCATAGAGGTAAAGTTGTTTTCCAACTGCAAGATGAGGATGTAATGTTTGATGTTCACAATCGCATGAATTCTTCTTTAGATTCAGTAAATTGTAATTCTTTAGCCTCTATAAATACTATTACTGATTGTGTTCAAAAGAAAGTTTAGTAAATTGCAAAGCATGTTAGGAGATGGTCTCGAGAAGATATGTGATGATGTGGTTAGAGTGTGCAAGGATGACAAAAAGGGTAGGATCAACAAGCTAAAGGAGAAGGTTGAATTGGCACCAAAATCTTCCTTAGTAACGCTTTCTACACCGAGAAAGGAGGTTTTACCCAATGAACAAAGTAATGAAGAAAAGAGGAAGCAAAGACGAGAAAGAAAGCGAAGGAGAAAGACTAAGTGCTTCAATTTTTATTTTTGGTAAAGCCAGAAGATCTAAAAAATCGAGCTATTCTGATTATAAACATAGCATGTGTAAGTTGTACAATATTATTCTGTGTTTTGCATTTGTTTTGATGAGTAGTGATTGCATGTTAATTAGTCGAATTTTTTTGTAACCCCCCACCCTTTCTTTGTACTTATTCCATTGCACTTTTGGGATTAAGTGCAATCTAAGTAGGGGGTAGCATTGCATGCATTTTGAGTCTGTGTTAATTGTATTTTCTATTTTTGCATGCTAGGTTGTGTTTAGTTTTCTGTGTTTTGTTAAGAATCAATTCTTTTGCTGACCTGGGTTTAATTGAATTTCTTTGTTTATTATGTGTTTGTAAAAATGCCATGATGCTGGTTGGATAATAATGTTGTTAGAATTTCAATAGTACTTAGCTACCCCTGAAGTTAGGCTTTTGTGGTTGAATTAGTAGTGAGTAAGTGGAAATTTATGGACTTCAATGTGCATGAATAGCTTGTTTTTGCTAATCGAGTCAGTCTTTGAGTTATGTATCATGAGTTTTATTGGAAGTATGGAATTGCATGCAGTAGTTCAACCTTCGGTGCATGTTTTTAAGCTTTAAACTGTGATAGTGGCTAGGAACAATTGGTTGGATCATATAATCGCAACCCTATATTTATATAAATTTGCTTGAGCGAACATACTCTTTGAGACCAAAAGACCATGTCACTTAGGTCTTTCCTTTCATGAGGTAATCATGCATTTTTGTACTAGATCACGGAACCTAGCATTCATTTTGCACTTGGTTGTATAGAGAAAAGTATGTGGAGACCCATAGGTTAACACCACATAGTAGACAATTGCACTTCTTAAACACAAATGTTAACACCCACGCTAACTGACCTTAGAATCCCCCCTTCAAGCTTAGACTGGTTGTTCTTTCATAGCCACATTATAAGGCTTCCGCCTTACCGTTATAAGACCATTCCCTTCACTATTAACTAACCATCAAACCCATCCTCTATCTATTTCTGAGTCTAGATTAGTCAATGTACTTCATTCTTACATTGGGTTAACCTTTACTCGAAAAAATGACTTTGCATCTCATTTCAAAAATATATGTGTTTCATTTCTAAAGCTCAGAATAATTCTCTTTTTCATCCGAGCATCAGTTTTTGTTTTTGGGGGTCATCATAAATGATTGGCTTAACCACTTTAAAAGTAAGTTTGCTTATACAAAGTGTAGAAAATTGCTTTGTTTCATAATTCCGCAACATTCTCTTATCTTCACAACTCGGAACCATTCTTTTGTTCATTCGAGTTGTATCTTTATAGTGTGAATTACTTCAAATGAAAAAAAATAATAATAATATAATGAAAAAAGAAGAAAAACAAAAAATACCTTGGGATATATGGTTTCTTATATTTTATAAACCCATGTGTAATTGATAAATTCCTCCTTTTAATTACTCGGGATAGAGAGTTGTAGACCTAAATTGACTTTTAACTACCTTACCTTTAGCTCATACATTACAACCCCGACTGGTTCTGTGATATTTCTTTTTAACCAATAAACCATGTTAGGATTGCCATTAGTTCGCCATGTGATGTACATTATGCATTATTATGTGTGTTTTCTTTGATACACTTTGCTATTAGAGCATTTTGAATGACCACTTGTGAGGATTAAAATTGGTTTTATAAATTCTACGCGTTCCTATTTGTTTGATCAGTTTAGGATTGAAAGTGTGCATTTGCAAAGGTTGTTGTCTAAATGTGTTTCGTATGAATTTGATGACTGTGATGCATGCTTAGGTGACATGCATTTTCGCGTGCGTACAATTAAGTTCATTAGGCATGCTTTTATATTTACAAATTAACATCCAATTCAAATTAAATTATGCACTCCGCAAGTATACGGATCGTTCAAGCAGTATAAAATGGAATTGTAAGTTCTGAGTATCGAATCCCACAGGATAGCAGGGTTGCAGTAGAATTATCTAACTTAACAAATTGTTTATGTAAATCTAAAAAGGGTTTTTATCAAGTGAACATCTAAACATAGAAGTCCAACCCAATCATGCATACAAGGTATATCTCATCCCTAAACTAATCCCTATTACATTCATATGTAAAAACTTT
>CAOJCR015020979.1:0-12939 GCA_948330485.1 Euphorbia neoarborescens
TGCAAGTGAGTTTTTCAATACCTGCACTTGATGCATCGTCAGCGGTACTATGAATTTGGATATTAATTAAATGTACTGAAAGCTCAACCCAGAGAGAAGTGTACCCGTCGTTGTCAAGTAATAATCTGGCTCTAAGTCCAAGTATATATCCCATAGAGAAAATTATTCCTACGCAGTCTAACTCTAGGATTTCGGCGTGTTATAGGCGAATCAATAATTCAAAATTTAAATCTAAGTTAAACTACTTCTACTCCTAACTACGATTAATTGTCACCAAACCCTTGCATACGAAATTCATGGGAAAACCAGTAGCTATTTTGTCGATCTATGAATGGTAATGTGGATGGTCTTATTAAATCAATTAATAATCAATTTATCAGATCAATACAGGAATCCAAATTAATATCAATACAAATACTCAATAGACACTCCTACCGTAAGACGCTCCTAGGGTAAGGTTATCCAGAGGGCCTGCCTAGTTCTATGAAACAGAAAGTAAGTACGCTTATATTCCCCTGGATTGTCAGTCCACCCGATTTTCAGTTGTCATGCTTGATCGCGTAATAGATATGTATCAAATTAATATTCCAATTTTAAAGGCTATTGAAATAACATGCACGATAATAAACCAAATTGCAAACGTAAACTCTAATTCTCAATTATCAAATCAAATCAATAAGGATGAGAAGAATATAATGAATACAATTACGTGGCTATCTCTATAAGAACACAATACGAAATCAAATAAAAAGATTGAGAAGAGAAGTTCTTAGATCAAACTTGTTATCGAATCGGTGCGTTCCGCCAGGCGAAATAACTCATAAAGGTGAATCTTTATTGAATAACTCACTTGTAAGCAAACCAATAATTCATAAAAGAGGGAGATGCAAAGAAAAATAGACAATCAATTATGAATCCCAAGAGAATCCGATACAGGAAATCTAAAATACCTAGCTAGGGTTTTTGAATAGTTTAGGAGACAAAAGATCCCTCCATTAGGTTTTCTCCAGCTATATATATGTATTCCTAAGTAAGATAGAAAATCCCCAAAATAAACAGGGCCCAAAACAAGTGAGAATAGCCAAAACAAGGTTTAAAACACGAAATATAAAATTCTGCCGCATCCTGGCTCGAGTTGAGCCAGCTGGGCTGGAGTCGAGCAAGGCCTTCTGCCCATGCATACCGCTGCTCGAGTCACTGGCTTGAGTCGAGCCCAATCTTCCCAAGTCGAGCCAGCACTTTTCCTTCCTTTATCCTGACTTCTCTCAACCATAACTTCTTCATCTGAGCTCCAATTCCCGCGATCTTAGATCCGTTGGAAGGCTTGCAACACGAACTTAATCTTTCCTTTAAGGTCCATCATCAAAATATTCCTTCAACTGCCTCAGAGGTTGGTCCAAAGATTGGCTCTCATCCTCGCTTCAAAACCAGATTTCATCCCTGTTTCTTCCTTATGATCCTTTTGGGCTACAAACACTGTACATTCTAGCTCACAAAACGGGTCAAGATATACACGTCCTTGGTCTTATTGACCTCAGACCAAAAGAAAAGCAAAACAAAGATAAAAGACAGATAAACTGACTAAAATGTACACAGAAACCAAATTAAACTACAAACCTAAAAATGCATGAAATACATCACAAAAACACCATAAACCAATCGAATAATCCATCATCAGCGCATCAATAACACCTAGAATATAAGGTCTAAAGCGACCTTATCAACTACCCCCGGCTCAAGACCTTGCTTATCCTCAAGAAAATAATAAAAAATTTAGAACCACAACGTTTACTTTCGCCTGAAAATCTAGCCCTGATTTAATTGTACCGATTTACCAACCCTTAAGTATGCAACATAGTTTTTCACAGTCATACGAAACACATGCAGACAATAACTCTTACAAGATATACACTTTTAAGTCTAAACTGTTCAAACGAAAAAGAACGTTCAGGATATACACAACCGAATGAAAACCTTACTAGAAGTCGCTCAGAAATGCTCTCATAACAGGGTGTATTCAAGAAAACACTCACAAAATCATGTATAATACACATCACATGACGAACTAATGGCAATCTTAACACAGTCATTGGCAAACAGGGCAAAATCAGAGAACCTTTTATCGGCTTGTAATGTTAGAGGTTAAAGGACGGGTGTGTCAAAAGTCAATTTGGTTTTACAACCCCTTAATCCAAGTTCAAAGTGAAAATTGGTTAATCACGGGTACAATTATCAGAAAACATGAGTAGATCAAACATTTTTACTTTTAGCAACTGAACAAAGAACCATGGGAAGGAAAAGGATATAGAAAAGACCCCACACTTATATCGAATAATAGTAACCAAAACTCAGAAATAAGAAGCGAAAAATTCTGAGTTTCAAAAGATAACAAAGAAGAACATATAGATGGAAGTTCCCTTGAAAATTCGAGATAAAGCAATTGAACTAAATTCAAAACTTGTGTATCCCGAAAAGCATATTTTATTTTTAAGGAACCCACCCAGAACAACAATAGAGAAGTTACTAAGCTTATTTGAACAAACACATTAAACAACTGAATATTAACACATTTATCTTTTCCTCTTTTTTTCTTTCTTTCTTTTCTCTTCTTTTATTTTTTTTATTTTTATTTATTATTATTATTATTTTTGTAAAGCACATACCACAAGAGAGAGAATGATCGACTCAATGTTCAGCAATTTAAAAACATACCCAAAGATATAAAATGAAGTTTGATAACCAAAGTTTAACTTAGGATTGAGGGAAGGATGGGTTGAAAGGCTAATATATAGAGAAGGGATTTGGCTTGTAGCTTTAAGGCTTTTGCCTTGTAATGTGGCAAAGAAAGAACAGGCTCAAGCTTAAATATAGGTATTCTACAGGCTCGTTAGTATATATCGGGTTCAAAAATGGTTAAATGTACAAAGAAAATGTGCAAAGTGTGTGAATGCGTGGTTAATCCTAAGGGTCTCCACATATTAAGCCCTATTTTTGCCAAGTGCAAGACTAATGTTAGGTTCCATGATCTAGTACATATATACAAGATTATCTCACGAAAAATGGAAGATTGATGTGAAATGGTCTTTATAGACTCAAAAATTGTGGCCACTCAAGCAAAATAGAAGTATAAGGTTGCGATTATTTAATCCTACCGTTGTTCCTAGCCACTATTGCAGTTTAAAACATAAAAACGTGCTCTGAATGTCGAACCATAACATGTAATATCATACTTCCGATCAAACATATAACACATATCTCAAGGGTTAACTACTTGGTACAAACAGGCTAATAATTCATATTGAGATCACAAATTCCCTTTTATCTACTCTGATTCTAAGCACAAAAGTCTAGCCTCGGGGGGTAGCTAATTAAGTACTACCGATAAGCTAACAACAGACTATCCAACCAACATCATGGCATTTGCACAAACATTAACTAAAACACAGAAAACTAAAACACAGAAAACTAAACACAACCTAGCATGCAAAAACAGAAAATGAAACAAAAATAAAAATAAAAACATGCAATGCCACCCCCCACTTAGATTGCATTACTCCCGAAAGTGCAATGAGAGGAGTGTAAAATAAGTTGAAACTAGGAAAAAGAGGAAGGAAAGAGGACTCACATATCACACTCCGATGAGGGAGGTGGAGGTGAAGATGCTGCAGGTGGTGGAATGGTAGGTGGGTATGGCCAACCTTGCTGCCGACTGTATTTGGAGGTAAAAACCTCCAAGTGCTACAGGTGAGAACCCTGTGTAATAATTTGAGCAGACTGCCAATCCATCCTAGCGTTTGTGTTAGTCATCCACTGAGCCTGATATGCAAAACGAGCCTTATATTGCTCAAAACGAGAGTTAACAGAGGACCTCCAGTGGGCCTACTGGCTAAAGTGGTCCTCCATTGAGGAGATCCGCCTCTCCTGGCCCAATTGAATATTTTCCATCCGATGCGCGAGGCTCTCTATCCTATCAGTGTATGCTCTCCTCCCAGCTGGAGATGCATCAGACTCAGGCTTATCCCGGACAACTGGGACCTCATGAGCCTCATCAGGGATCTCAAAGGCCATCCTGGGTCTCGGTCCTATACTCCCACTCATTGAGGGCTATGCCCTTGGCATTGACTCGTTGGGGGGCTAACCTAGTTAAGAAATCGCTACCTCATTGAAATTTGGCAAATCTTGTTATTATGTGACCAAGTGAAAACCCTGGCTGGAGATGTCTCATTCTATTTTGAAATTGTTGGATTAAAAATTTTCCTAAGTTAACAGGTGTCCCATTCTTTGCATGAAATAAAATGAGTAATTCCTGATTGGACACCCTATTACTTTAATGTTTTCCTGCTAAATTCCAACTAATAAATTTATAAATCAGTTGAAGGGCTCTATTTTTTATAGAGGCAGCCCTTGCTCTTTGACTGTCATAAGACACTTCTCAAGAAATTTGTTGCCAAAATACATCCTCGGTTACCCCCTCAGGCCAACTGGAGTCTGCATTCCCTTGGATTTGTACACTCATCTTGATTAACTCATGGTTCATTTGATATGAAGTCCTAAATAAATAAAAATCAAGTTTAAGTTCAGTCGGCCCCAATCTGTGCCCTTGATCAAAATGGAGGGAGGTGTAAAACTCCTTCGTGAGATCAGGGTATACTACTTCCCCTTTAGTTGCTAAATCATACCACCCCATCATATTTAAATATCCAGAAAATTCATCTAACAAACCCTCCCTGCGTATTATATCAAAGTCTAATTGTTTAAAAGGGAGGACTGGATACTCACGGATTTCCTCAAAACGCTTGTGTTCGTTCTCCCTATGTAATGGAAATGGGCAGTTTGCAAAACGGGATTGAGCAGTGAGTGGTAACATTATTTAGTTTGGGGGAAGTGGGGTGTCATCCCCCTCAGCCTCGCGCTAGAGGTGAAAATATGGAACCGAAACCGACGAACAAGACCGAAACCGGCTCGATCAAACTCGGAATCGGACCGAAACCGGTGAACCAGCCTGTTGGTCCAGTTTCGGTTCCATAAATATAGAATCGTTGAACCGGCAGTTTAACCGGCGGTTCAACGGTAAAAATTCGTTTTTATTTATTTTTTTATTTTTTATCCCTATAAATATCTCATTTCTCATTTTACACACATCAATTATTCTTCTATTTCTCTCTTAATATTCTTCACTCACATATTATATTTATAAATTTATTAATAATTTATTTATATATATAATTTCTTTATTTTATTTTATTTTAATTTCAATTTACAATATCTTTTTATTTCTTTATAATCATGAATATTTTTTAGAAGGTTTTATTGAAATCGTTATAATCATGAAGATCATTTATTTATAACCATGGTATTCCTCCGCCATAATTGAGGAAAATTAGTAAAATTAACGAGTGACTGTCCTTTTTTTAAAAAAAATTATTTTCACTTTCAATTTAATTTGTATAAGTTGTCTTTTATTTTAAAATCAAAATCAAAATTTACAATTTATTTAAAATTAAAATTAATCATTAAAAATCGCTCGAACTGCCCCCCAAACTGCCCCTAAACCGCCCGAACCGTCCCTCGAACCGTCCAAACCGCCCGAACCGCTCAAACCATCCTTAAACCGCTGTTTCGAACCGTCGGAATCGCCGAACTGTGCGATTTCGAACTGGCCCAGAACCGGGACCAGAACCGTCGAACCATCCTGTACGACAGTCCAGTTCAGGTTCACACCTTCAGTGAACCGTGAACCAGCGGTTCCGAACTGTTTTACAGTTCTACCTCGCGCGATGATCCTTCTCCATGCTTTCTCTTCGCCATACACTTGATCCTAAAAAAAACAAAAGAATTAAAAACAAGAAACAAGAAGAAAAACAAAATTAAACAAACTAAGAGTCAAAATGCACTTCAAGGCGAAGCTTATGCCAAATCAGGAATCAAAGATTGAAATTAAAGACACAAAAATATGTTAGAAACCAAAAACAGTTCATAGTATATGCAACTCTAAATGTATCATAGCATTCATAATGAAATAATATCTACTCCTGAAGACAGCTAATAACCCATTAAAATCTAGCTTCTGCTAATTCAAATTCACTGGGCAATAGCCAATCATAAAAGCAAACCATAAAGGGACATCAAAAGCTAACAGTTGAGAAGCATACAAAGCCATAGAAGTAACCATCAAATGAGCTCCCAAGTAATTAACCCATAAAAATGTTTCATCCAGTGGCCACATAGAATCAATTCAGCGTACCTACCCACAAGTGATAACATTCAGGAGCAATATTCAAGCAAGTGATCAAAGAAATAAAATACGTGGACTTCGTAGCTGAAAAATCAACTACAAAGTAAACCCCTAGCACTTGGAAATAGATCAAAGAGAAACATTCATCACGTATACATGTAATCAAAAAATTATCAGTTTACAACATTCTACTCAGCATCATATAATTAGTGATATGAATTCAAACCCAAACTCCTAAAATTTATCAACCCTACACTAAAACTTCCCTTAGTCCTGACGTGATTAACCTAAACGTACACCAATAACAAAGAAGAATGTCATGAACTTACAGGAAAGTAGGGGAGAGAGAGAGATCAAATGTACCTTGGCGCCATGAATTTCGTAGTGTAGAAAATCCCTAATTTGTAATTAGAGGGCAAGAAATCAAAATAGAAAGGATTTAGGTAAGAGAGAGAGAGAGAGAGAGAGAGAGAGAGAGAGAGAGAGAATAAAATAGAAGAAAAGGAAGAAGAAAAATAGATGTGAGTGAGTGATGGGAAGGAGAAAAAGTCAAAGAAGAAGTGAGGTGAAATGGAGGAAAAACACGAAGGAAGAAAGGGGCGAACAGGAGAAGAGGGAGAAAAGCTATAAAAGAAAATGTTAATTTTTGTTTTAACTAAATTGTTTTTACCTCGATTCTCATGCCTATTCCCGTTGCTCATACTGTGCATTTAACTCCTACAAACCAAAATAACACAAAAACCCAAACATAAAATGAAAAAAATCAAAACTAATATACAACTTACAATCGCTATATTTATAGTCGGAATAGCTCGTCTTTCTCAGCAGTGCATTTTAGCTGTCCTCCCGAAAGATCACATCCGGTTCTCTTTCACGAACTTCCCTTTGGTGATAAGTCTTCAACCGGTGTCTATTAACCTTTTGGTGTCTATTCGGAGTGTCGATGATGACCAATCTGGATGGATATGCTTGAATTACTATAAACGGACCCGTCCATCTAGTTTTTAACTTACCGGGGAATAGCTTCATCCTTGAGTTGTACAACAGCACTTGATCCCCAGGCTGAAAGCTATTCTCTGTAATCCTTTGATCATGCCACTTCTAAGTCCTTTCCTTATAGAGTTTAGCGTTCTCATAAGCTGAAAACCAAAACTCGTCCAAGTCCAGTAACTGCATCTTCCTCTGTTGTCCAATTTCCTGCATATCAAAGTTAAGATACTGCAATACCCAGTAAGCTTTGTGTTCAAGTTCAACAGGTATGTGGCAAGCTTTCCCGAATACTAAACGGTATGGAGACATACCAATCGATGTTTTAAATGCCATCTTATAAGCCCAAAGAGCATCATCTAGTTTCACACTCCAAACTTTCCTAGATGACCCTAATGTTTTCTCCAATATACGTTTTAGTTCACGATTACTCACCTCCACTTGGCCACTTGTTTGGGGGTGATATGGCATAGCAATTTTATGGGTCACCCCATAACGATGCAAAAGTGCTTCAAACAGTTTATTATAGAAATGGGATCTCCCGTCACTTATAATAGCTTGAGGGGTTCCAAATCGAGTAAAAATGTTCTTCTTTAAGAACTTAAGCACCACCTTTGCGTCATTAGTTAGCGACGCCACCGGCTCAACCCATTTGGAGACATAATCGACAACAATAAGAATAAATTGGTTATTATGTGACATAAAAAAAGAACCCATGAAATCTCTGCCCCAAACATTAAAGAGTTCACATACTAAGATGCCTTTTTGGGGCATTTCATTCTTCTGGGATATGTTCTCTATCTGCTGGCACATATCACACTGTTTCACATATTCAATTACATCTCTTTTCATGCTTGGCCAATAAAACCACAGACAAAATTTTACAATAAGTGCGTTCTTGCCTGAAGTGACCACCTGCTTCCATATCATAACACATTTGAATAATAGAAGGGACCTCTCTTTCAGACACACATCTTCTAATCAGATTATTAGCACACACCCTAAATAGATACAGTTCATCCCAAAAATAAAATCTAGCCTTATGTAAAAATTTTCTCTTCTGAGAAATCGACAAGTCATCGAGAAGGGTATTACCGACTTTATAATTTGCTTTGTCTGCAAACCATGGTCTAGAAGTTACCACGTACGAAAACTCATCAGGGAAAGTTTTACAGATCTTAGTATCAGCAGACTCCCCAAAATCAAAGACTGGAAGTTTGGAGAGATGGTCAGCCACCATGTTCTCTACTCCTTTCTTATCCTTGATATCTACATCAAATTCTTATAAGAGTAGTATCCAGCGAATCAACCTGGGCTTTGCATCCTGCTTAACTAGTAAATATCTTAGGGCATATTGGTCAGTATGAATAATTACCTAAGATAAAACAAGATATGAACTGAATTTCTTAAAGGCAAAGACAGCAGCTAACAATTCTTTCTCTGTTACCGTATAATTAACTTGCGTAGGATTCAGAGTTTTGCTAGCATAATAAATAGGGCAGAAAATTTTATCAACTCGCTGACCTAAGCATGCTCCTACAGTAGTATCACTAGCATAACACATTATCTCAAAAGGAAGGGACCAGTCAGGGCTTACTAGAATGGGTGCCTCAATTAATTTTTGTTTTAACATTTCAAACGCAATCAAACATTCATCATTAAAATCAAATGAGGCATATTTCAATAACAAATCGGTCAATGGCTTGGCAATTTTGGCAAAATTTTTCACAAACCTATTCTAGAAACCAGGATGACCGAGAAAACTCCTAACAAGCTTCACTGAACTAGGAGGATGAAAGTTTTCAATCACCTCGATCTTTGCTGGATCCACCTCTATCCCTTTTCTAGAAATTCTACGCCCTACAACAATGCAATCCCTAACCATGAATTGACACTTCTTCTAGCTAAGTGCCAACTGAGTCTCTTCACAGCGCTGAAGGACTCTATCTATATTTCCCAAACAAGCATCAAATGTTGACCCTAAAATCGAATAGTCATCCATAAAGACTTCCATGAACTCTTCAATCATATCATTGAATATTGCTATCGTGCACCTTTGAAAGGTGGCGGGTGCATTGCATAAGCCGAATGGCATCTAACTATATGCAAACGTACCATAAGGGCAAGTAAAGGTGGTTTTCTCTTGATTAAGAGGATCCACTGGTATTAGCAAATAACCGGATAAGCCATCCAACGTGCAAAAATATTCATGACCCGTTATCCTTTCCAAAATTTGGTCAATAAAAGGTAATGGAAAATGGTCCTTTCGGGTGGTATTATTAAGTTTCCTATAGTCAATACACATGCGCCACCCGGTGACCGCTCGAGTGGGAATAATTTCACCCATCTCATTTTCCACTACCTTGGTGCCTCCTTTCTTAGGCACAAAATTTACCGGACTCACCCACGAACTATCTAAAATAGGGTAAATCATACCTGTATCCAGAAACTTTATTACCTCAGTCTGCACCACCTCTTTCATGTTTAGATCAGCCAGTATTGCGGTTGGGCACATGGTTTGACTGCTTCCTCTAAGAAAATCCAATGCGTGCAGAAACTAGGACTGGTTCCTTTCATGTAGTGAATGGTCTATCCAAATGCTCCCTTATGTCTCTTCAAGACCTCTAAGAGCTGCTTCTCCTGTATATCTGTCAAAAGAGAAGAAATTACTATAGGTAAATCATTTGGCGGTTGAAGAAAAACATATTTAAGGTTATGGGAAAGAGATTTAAGCTCCAATTTCAGAGCCTCATCCAATGATAACTTAGGGATTGGTTTGACATCCCGCTCGAGATCCTCAAATCGACTCTTCACCCAAGAGCATTCCTCTTCTTCAAATGCGCCCGCATCCTCTTCTACCGACAGACATTGCTCGTCATCCTGTTTTAAAAACCTGTAAAAATTCTCATCAACCAAGTCAAGTACGGGATAATAAGAATCAATAAAACTACAATTCTTGGTATCCATTGGATACTTTATAATTGTATACATTGAATGACACTTCTTTATTTTGCAATCGGAGAATTATTTTAGCCTCCTGCACATCAATCAAAGTTCTTCCGATTACTAAAAATGGTCTACCCAATAAAAGTGGTATATGTTCATCCTCCTCCATATCGATAACTGCAAAATCAGCTGGAAAGATGAACTTATAAACTTTAACCAAAACATGCTCGACCACTCCCCTTGGCCTAGTTATTGATCTATCAGCCAATTGGAGGGTCATACTTATGGGCTTAGGCTCACCCACACTGAGCCTATGGAAGAATGACAGCGACATTAAATTTATGCTTACTCCAATCGTATAAAGCATTTACCACTTCCAAGTTGCCAATGCAACAAGGAATGGTAAAACTACTCCTATCTTTAAGCTTTGGGGAATCTTATTAGAAATAATTGTCGAACACTCTTCCATGAGTACCACAACCTCATCATTTTCTATTTTCCTTTTCCCTGCCAAGAGTTCTTTAAAAAATTTTGCATAGGTGGGCATCTCCTGGAGAGCCTCTATCAATGGAAAATTAAATTCTAACTTTTTGAAGACCTCTAAAAATTTTGAAAATTTCTGATCCAGTTTCTTTTTTTGCTCCTTCGGGGAATACGGGAGCTTAGGAACATAAGTTTGGACTGGCACATAAACTTCTTTTTTGACACTATTATCATTAGATACAGGGATAGAAACAGACTCAGAGTTGGGGTTGCTTACCTCTTCCGACTCCTCTCTTACCTCTCCAGTTGGTGGCTGGATTCCAGCATCAGACGGAGAACTATCCAGCTGCTTTCCACTTCTTAGGGTGACTGCCTCAGCGAGTTCCCTCTAGTGCCCCTTTGGGTTTGGTTCTGCATAGCTAGGCAAATTACCTGGAGGGTGCTCCTGATGTTCCCTATCAATCTAAGCAACTTATGTTCATAAATCTTTATAGTAGGCCTCCGTATTAGCAAGACGGGACGACATTTCCTTTAACATGGTTATGATCGCCTAATCCTGCTTTGGTACAGGTGGAGCCTCTAACTGCGGGAACTGGGGCCTATATTCAAGTGGGGCCTTACCTAATCCCTGGTCCTTATGGTCAAAATGGAATCCGGGAGGGGCTCAACACATCATTGTTGTTACCATATGACATGTTTGTGTGCTGGAACCTCCTCTAAAAATTTTGATTATTATTCAAAATATTGTAAGAATCTTGGTAAGAATTATTATACCTGTTACCACCTCCCACATAACTTACATTCTCTGATGGTGCCACTGTTGACTGAGTATCCGAGGGTACCCACTGGTCCTCCTGAACTGGGTGATCTCCACCGTAAGTAAGGCACATAACGGGTTTCTATTGCGAAAACCCACACGTATCTCAGTCATCAGTGCATCCATCTTTTTGCTAAGATCCTCCATAGCAGCTTTCTGTACCGGATCTGCAATTTTGAAATCCCCCCGCATTGGCAACTCAGACTGCCACATCTGGCTCCTGCTAGCTAGTTCCTTAATCAATTCTTATGCTTCCTCCGGTGACTTCTTAAAGATATTTTCACCTACAGAAGAGTCAACCAAAGCACATTTAAAAGGTGTCAACCCATGATCAAAGGTACTCATTTGAGAAAATTTATTTAAGTCATGGTGTGGGCAGCTTCTCAAAAGCCGTTTGAGGCATTGCCAAGCATCGTTCAAACTTTCAGTCCCGAACTGTTTGAACCCCAGAATCTCATTCTTCAGTTATACAGTCTTGGTAGGTGGAAAGTATTATGTCAAAAACTGCTCCACCAGCTTATCCCATAAAGTCACTGACCCCAGCTCCAAAGACATGTACCACTCCATACCACTTCCATTCAAGGAAAATGGAAATAACTTCAGCCTAATCACATCCTGTGGTACACCTGTATATCTGGCTATATCTGCCACCATCAAGAACCGGTCCAAGTGCTCATTTGGATTCTCACTGATCCCTCCGCCGAACTGTCCATTGGCATTAATTAAATGGACCATGCTAGCTTTGATCTTAAAGGTGTTGGCCTGAATAGGTGGTAGAACCACACCACCATGCTCCAGTAGCCTATGAGGTGCCATATATTCCTCCATTGCACGAAATCCTCCAGCCTGGCCTTCCCTTTGAACCCATTGAGCCCGCTCTCTAGGGAGCTGCTCTAATTTCGCTCGATCTCTAGCCATTTGTTCAGCTTCCATGATTGCTCGCTGTTGTTCATCCATCCGCTCAGTTCTTTCTTTTCTCAACCTGTGGAAAGAACGTTAAATTTTAGGATCAAGTGGATACAATTCAGGATTATCAGAACGAGTAAACATATACTAACAAAAGCATTTAAAGCAAATAATAACACGTGGGAGCTTTCGAAACACAAAAATAAAAAACGAAATATACAATATAAAATATAATATTCACAAGACAAAATAAAAAAATATTCACAAATATACCATGCCTAAGTCAGCTTAATTTCCTAGGTTCGAATGGTACAAAGAATAAAATTTCCCAACAACGGTGCCAAAAACTTGATGTCGCGTCAATGGTACTATGAATTTGGATATTAATTAAATATGACGAACGTACAACTCAAAGGAAAGTGTACCCCATCGTTGTCAAGTAATAATCTTGCTCTAAGTCTAGGTATCGATCCCACAGAGAAAATTATTCCTATGCAGTCTAACTCTAGGATTTCAGCGTGTTATCGACGAATCAATAATTCAGAATTTAAATCTAAGTTAAACT
>CAOJCR015028727.1:0-11185 GCA_948330485.1 Euphorbia neoarborescens
CAGAACATGTTGATTTGTTTAAAATGATCAATCTTGTTCTCCTACCATCAATATCAAAGATGCAGACTAAAAGAAATATCGACTTACAAGAAGAGTAAGAGAAGTGGTTGCGCCAGCTAAAGTGTTCATTTGAATCCTCTAATCAAAGAGTAGCTTGCGATTAGCAGGTCTTTTGTTTTTTTGGTGTACTGGTCTTTTATATGAGTATTGTCTTCACCCTCTGATAATAACTTGTTGAGGACTGAAATTATTGAATGTCTTCGAGATTTTAATGCTCCATAAACGCTTTGTTTTTACATTACCCTCCGATATCCTATCCTTTATTAACTTTGGTTGGGTGGATTTATGTTAGTATGTTCACAGATATGATGCATGTTTTGAAATTCAAACAAATGGTATTTTTTTGAGGATCTTTTTTAATTTTATGCTCTGTTTGGCCTTATAAAGGCAACTAGTAACTTCTCGGTTCCAGAATGTAGGTTATGGGTGAATTGTTTATTGGATTGTTGTTAACATCTTTATTTTGTCTATAATTGATTCTTCTAACTATTTTTGGAGCTTCATTTAGCATGTACTCTATTTCTTGTCATTTAGTTGTTGCAAAAAGGATATGCTGATATGTTGTGTGCTTTATTTAGCCAATGCACTATTTCCTGTTTCTATGAAAGAACCATTGATTTTGAGAATTAGAGTAGTTTAATTATATACGTATTCAGAATTTTCAAATTTCTATTAGGCTCGATTCTGTAAAAATATGTGTTTGACTTTACACTACATATTGAACGGGTACTTATTGAGCCCAAATGTTTTATCAGCTGCTATTAGATGTGGATGTACAATGTTGCACCCTGGCTACGGTTTCCTTACTGAGAATGCTGTATTTGTTGAACTGTGCAGAGAACACAGAATCAATTTCATCGGGCCTAATGTGATCTTCAAATTTTGAAATTTAATCTGATTTTATTGTTTTATAACCTAGAGATTAGATAGCTATTGTAAAGGAAACAAATTATTATATATGCACTGTTGAAACTTGGAATAAATAAATAAATAAATGTGTCTTCCTTGGATGCACCAACCTGTTAGGGGATGTCTAGAGTCTTGTGGGTGAGTTAAAAAAGATAACATTGTTGGGCCTTAGTTGCTCATACACACAACAAAAATAAATTAAACAAAACCCGTAATCCATTGGATCCATATTCATCATTCAAAATCGTAGAAATAAGGATAGATAATTACCTAATTTTGAATCCTTTGTTGTGCAATTTTTGATCACTAAGGTGCTTGCTCTGATAAGACAATCACCCTCTATTGGTATCCACACATGAATGGGATTTCACAGAATGTTAGTTCTCCACGTTTTCTCACTTTAGAAAAACGAAAAATGTATTGTAATTGTTTTTTGTCTCTTGATTATATCATATATGCAATTTTTTTATCTAATTAAAAAATAATATTCAGAAACCCTAATATGATACAACTCTTTTATACCATATCATTCTGAATCATATAAGGATAATATATTAATTTTGAAATTCAGTTTCATTATCATGTAAGGATGATTGATTTATTTCTTTAATGAAATCCTTATCAAATAAGGAAGGTAATCTCGAAATGAATTTAATAAACTCATTGATTTAATTAAGTAATTATGTTTAATTAATTAATTAATTCAGATAGAAAAAGATAATTACTATTTTACACATTCTGTTGTGCGACCCTATAGATTCAATTAACATTGGCAGTGGGCCCAAAACTATTTTCGGCCTACAAATCATAATTGGTCTCTAGCAAGACATTATGACTACCAAAGTTAATTGAAAAGCTGATGATCCTAGCAACCTTAATACATTATGTGTCATAATCCTTTTGTCACATAATATCGTCACTGAATATAAGACATGGACTAAATCTTATATCATTCAATCATTTGATAACTCGATTCATAATTAGACTTACAAAACAAATAACATTGATCTCTATCAATTCATTTGAGCACGATCATGCATTTCTTAATCTTAATTATCAAGAGGCCTAGTGATATCTATCTTGAATAAGAGGGTCAAATTCTATCTCAATCACTCATATCTCACTACATGATTTTTGTCATGTCCAATAACAATCTTTATGATCATCCAGCTAAAGATAAAAATTGATTGTATCAAAACATGATATCTATCATGTTAAGAATCATGGTGATATCAGGTCAGAGGATTTAATAACACAAATATTAGAGATTTACTTATGACTTTGATCCATGAAGTGATCTCTGAGCGAGTCAATCTAATATTTGTTCTAAACAAATACATATGAACTTGATATGTATCATCCATACATATTCATCCAATGAATATCTATCAAACTTCATGCTAATCTTAATTTCATTGTCATCTCGAAACTGGTAATACATACTTAATACTACATTTTTTTGGGAACTTATTGTGTTAATCGCGAATGAATCAGGTAAAGCTAATGAATGTAGATTAGAAAACTCTTGATTGTCATATAATCAGTATATAATTGAAAATTCTTATGCAGGTATCCGACTTGATGAGATTTCTGTTTGTTGTTTCTATAGAACAAATTGTCAATGAAAATTTAGTGGCAATACATATGGAGTGTTTGCAATCTATTTTTAGATTTGGATTTGGTCAGCAGGGCATTTTCTGTATGTATATCTTATCAGGGTGGAAGTTCTCCATATTCCTGCTGATGTGAGAAAATAGATTTTTTTCCTCCATTGATTTGCGTATAAGCTATGCATGTGCTTGCTACATAACACTAATATGACTTTTTGTGGTATTTTTGCTGGGTTCTTTTTTATATAAAAACAATACATATATACAAGGCTCAGAAGAAATATGATATATGGGTTGTTTACTATCTGTCATTGCTATTATGCTCTTCATGCATGTTATTCAGGGGTTGATTTCCAGGTTCTCTACCAACCCTATTTTCTCTTCTCTTGAAATCATGTTTTCTTTAGGTTTAGATCAACACAAAGAAGTTCTAAGGGGATTTAAAATCTATCGGTAACTTATGTGAATTCTTTTCATTTCAATATTATTATCAGTGATTCTAATTATTGGAACTAACTTGATTAAAAGCAGCTAAATGATTTGAAGGAATTAAGAGATGATCAGTAGTTGGGGCTCTGCTTCTCAAGTAACTTAAAACCAAATCAAGTTCCAGGTTTATTTGTCATGGAGTAACCTTGGCAGCTTAAACAATAATAGAATCCAGTCTAAGCTGCTGATTCTGAATTTAAACCTTTTATAGGTTATTCAAGTACATCCATATATAATTGTAGACTGACCAAACAGTTATGTCAAGTTTTTCAAAATATCCTTGACTGTTGCAGCTAACTCCCTTGAAATCACAGCAAGATTTTTTCTTCAGTAACATAAATGTTTGTTGTCTATCATTGCTAGTATCCTCTTCATACATATGGCGACTTATTCTACTGAAGCATCCGCCTTATGATAAGCCGAGAAGGAATGGTAAAGTTCTAAAGATATTAACCTACAAGCTATTCCCACAAGCACAATATAGCATTTGGATTGTTGGTAAGATGGAGCTGATAGTTGATCCGTTGTTAATTCTAGAAAGGTACTTCCATTTGATTGTATTCTTAAATGATTTAATTTTATTTTTCTCAATTCTATTTTGTGGAAAATAGCTCTGAATTTTTTTTATCTAAATATGGGAATATAAACACACATAAATACACCACACACACAAAAGAGGGGGCATAGTCTTATTATTGACTTGGTAAGAAAGATATACCCAGTTCACACTATACATCATCTGGTACTTCAAATTTTAAATTGTGTTTCACATATATTACTGCAGGATGATGATCCTAATAATGCTTTATTTTTTCTCAGAGTTCATGGTCTTATATTAATGAACTTGGTGTTGATTAATTGCTTGACAATCTATTGAAGATAGTAATTTACTCGCTGGTCCATTGAAGTTGTGCTGGTTCTAAATCATTTTTGTCTCATTGAAGATCCTTTTCTTTCAAGTCCTGTGTTTCAATGTCTGTTAGTGGCATTTGATCTTTCATTTTTCTTTTAGTCATTAACTGGATGTTACAAGAACTAGCCTTGACATTAGGATAGGAACTTGTCACATTTTAGCTTGTGAATACACAGGTCTCCCTATTCTTAAGTGAACAAATAGAACCAGTATGTGGTTTAGGCGTGTAGGTTTTTTTTCCTACTAGATTGTATATGTACTTTGGTACTAACATTACTTTTAAATTTGTATACTTTAATATATATAATTTAATATGTTTTTTCGTAGCTCTCTTCAATCCAAATTATATAACGATGAAAAATCAGCTAGTAAAATTTCCAACGATTTACTGATGGAAAATGTAGTTTAAATTCCATGATTTATCGACTTATTGACAGAAATTCCGTCTTAATTTGGTATCTAACATCGTAGCAAATATATAATGACAATAGGGTAACGGAATTTTTGTGACAAATCGGTTGGCAAAAGTGAATCCTATTGACTACTGCCTCTACATTAGCGACCATAAAATTGGTCGCTAACTATGTTTCAGTGTAGGAAAATTTAGCTACTGATAACATGTGTAATCTAGGGGTTATTGAAATCCTTTGATCAGGGAATATTCTGATGACCTACAAAATAGGAAAACATGCTCGGAGTCGGGTTTCCCGGATTATCCCACTTCGATGCCTACGTCAGTAACTTAAGGAGAGAAGGATATTTACTGGACAGTAGTATATTGCGAAAATTCAGAAATCCTTTACCTGTGTTGGGCTTTTTGATTATATAGAAACTTTGGTTTCCATGTGTCGTGCTGTTATGGGACAGTGGGAAGTCTGACCCCTATGGCCCTATCAGTTATCACCCTGACTAGCGGATACATCTGAACACCTGATGGGACTTCCCCTTGTCTCTGTTGTCCAATCGGGCCGCACCTTTCTCCTGCCCCTATACCCGCATTAGTTGCAGTATTAAATGCAGTGGTGCCCCTTCTTTCAAGGCGGAAGCATCCTCTTTTGTAGGCTTGGAAGATGGCATCTGGAACGTAGGCCATTTGGGGGAGGGGCAGTGACTCCGTCTTTTGGCTGCCAGGTCGGGGCACTTGGCGTGGTTGATCATGCTTTCTGGCACATTACGTCTATTGGGTTATTAGGATTCCCCCACAGTTGAGTGGAAATCCTTGAGGATTTCGGGGGCCTAAAAAGAAATCTTCTTGGACAGGCTAGAGCCCTTTGAGTTTTCAAGGACATTTATTAAGCGTATAAAAAGGGAGCTAACAGGGGTGTGTCAAGTGTCCCTTATGTCAGTGACGATTGTGTTCTCCAGGTTGGGGTAGCGTGCAACTATGATCATAATGATGGGTGACTGGGACCACGTGTCTCTGGCTGACAGGTGTCGTAATTATTTTGAATTTCGAGTCACATTTTTTGTGGGTTACTCTCAAAAGGGCCTATAAACAGTGAAGCTGTAACATATCGGAGGCTATTTTACCTCTTTGCTAACCCTGCTGTGTATTTTTCTACCATTGTTCAAGGAAAGAGAGAAACGTTCTAAGGAGATTCGACCTTGTCTACCAGTGATTCGACCAAATAAAGTACTCTACTATTCTTGAAGCCGAGATGGGTAAAGGTAGGGTCACATCGGAGTTAAGAGCTGAGGAGTTCGGGGTACCAAGATACTCTCCTGTATGGACCATCGCTTGCGAGGACCCCTAATAGTTGTTTGCACAGAAAGTAGGTGCTCATTGGTTGAACGACGTAGAGTATGTATTACCCGATGAGTTGGGACTGGCGGATGCACCATCGGAAGGGTATTTTACCGTTTATATGGAATATTGTATGCTGAGTTTCTACTATCCTTGGGTCCAGTTATTAGGGGATTTGTTGTCTTTCAATAAGATACCCCTAGCGCAACTGCACCCTACTATCGTGGGCGATATCGTTACCACCCATCATTTTTTTGAGAGCTTAAGTGGGGTGCTAACGCCGTCCATCTTCCATCACCTATGCACCCCCAGGTTGGTGCAGGACCACTTCATTTTAAATAAGAAGATTAGCTACATCAGTTTTAGTTGGAAGACCTCGCACGTCAAATGGTTGAAGGAGAGGTTTTTCTATATCAGAGAACGAGAGGGCATTTTGAGGTTTCCTTGTGTTTGGATAGAGAGGGGAAAGAAGGAGGAATGGGTCCCGCACACTATGAATAGTATGGAAAGAGAGCTATATCGGCTATACAGGAAGGTACCCTCGAAATAATAGTCCCAGCAGGAAGCGATCCAGGTGTTGCTAGCAGGAACCCCGATTGTGTCAGTGGAGGGGTTCTCCATCATGTGCTATGATGCTTATTCAGGTGTTATTTCAACTGCAAGTTGATTCTTCATGTTTTTATGTTTTAGGTCTTTCGTCTCTTGACATGTTGCGTATTGATGCAGCTCTTTATGTGAGGCAAACATCTAAGGGACCATTAGGCATCGGAGGGAGAAGGGGGAAGGAAAAGGCGACCGATGCTCTCATGTCACATGAATGGGCACCCTTCCCCTGAGGACCTCTAGTGGCGCAGTTGTCAAACTATGGAGGATGAGCAAGGCCTTGGATTCTCCTGCTGCCAATAGGCCTTGTGTTGAAAAGGTAAAAATAATGAGACTTCAGTGCTATGTTTTCCTAGGGGAGGCTAACTTGTGGGCTTTGATTCTTTAGGCTTCAGTGGGGTAGAACGCGACCACTATAGAGACTAGCGGCTAATTCATCCGACCCATAGTGGTTTCTAACAAGGATAGATGCACCGTTACTGAGGAGGGGGTCATAGCTGACCTAAAAAGATGTGACGGATATGGGGGTGAGCACACATGTGCCGAAGAACAAAACCTCTAGCGCAACTGGTAAGGATGCGTCCATCAAACCTACCCCTCTAGGAAAGGGAACGAGTCTGTCTCTTCTCGGGCTATCAAAGAAAGGGTGGTGGGATGAGCCAGGTGTATAGGAAGAAATGCTGAAGGGCTTACTGAATGAGGAGGCAGAGCAAAATCCTTGATCTAAAGATGAAGTTCGGGCTAGCCATAGCTGTTATATCGTGTTGCGGATGGGTTTTAATTTATTTTGTGTTTCGTCGCTATGTGATATGAACTAATTCTGAGGTTCTTTTTATAGGGTTTGAATGACCTATAATGCATTGCTCACACGAGGTGAAAGATACCCAAAGGTTGTCGCTCCTAGAGGAAGCGTTGGGGGCGATGAGAGAGAAACTAGCCACAACCCGAAGGTGGTTAAAGGAGAATGAGAAATATAAGCTGGATCTGCTAGTGGAGAGGTCAAAAGTGGAGGCAGTCATTACAACGAAGAACATGGTGGCTCGGCGCCTTGCTAAAATAAAGGGTAAACTGGAGACCAAACTATAGTGGGCGCAGCAGGAGCTGGAATTGGCAAAGGGGTAGGTGAGAAGTCTTAAAACCCGCCTAAACGAAGATCTCGGTCATTGAGTGCAGGAGCTGGAGTTGGCAGCTGGGAAGATACGGAGCCTAGAGGCAGAGCTGTTGGATAAATAGCAAAAGGTGGATCGGCTAGAGTATTGGTGGGAGGGTAAGCATGGCTGCTGAGGATACAGAAATTGCATATGAGTTTGCGCAGAAATGCATGGATGAGGTCCAGGCCAACCCTGGGACTGAAGTGGCAGCACAGGTGGATTTTCTTAGTCCTAATGACTTCGACGAAAGAGTGTTCACCTATTACCAGCGTATGGATGAGGTTCTTAGAGAGGTCATAGGTCCGATCAAGGGAGAAGAGGCGGTGGGTCCGGTAGGAGAAGTTTCTACACAAGTAGTGCCTTGGCTGCCTCCCGAAGAGACCACTTTGGAGGGTGTCCCTGCCCTTGATCTGCAGAGTGTGCCCAACTGTATGTCTTTCCAGGCACCTTATTGATATAGTCATGCCACCTTTGTTTCTCACTCCCCCCCTTTGTTCTCTCTTCTCCTTGTGCCTGTTTATTGTTTTTTGAGTAAAGATTTTCCTTTTTGGTCTTCATGCTTTAGCTGTTGTCATTGTATTGTTATGGGACCTATGAAGGAGAGATGCTCGATCACTTTATGGCATAATAGATCAACGAGGGAGAGCTAGTCAATTTCCTCTTAATGTAATAGAACCAGTGAGGGGTGAGGGAACAGCTGCCTCACAGCTTGATAAGAGGGCGGATGAAGGAGAGATACTCGATAACTTCATAGCAAAACCGATCAGTGAGGAAGAGCTGGTCAATCGCCTTCTAATGTAAATGGAGCCAGTAAGGGGTGACGGATCAGCCTCCTCGTAGCTTGATAAGAGAACCGATAAAGGAGAGATGCTCGATTAATTCATGGCATAATAGATCAATGAGGGAGAGATGGTCAATTGCCCCCTAATGGAAATGGAGCCAATGAGGGGTGACTGATCAGCCGCCTTATAGCTTGATAGGAGGACCGATGAAGGAGATATTCTCGATCACTTTATATGGCATAATGGATCAGCGAGGGAGAGCTGGTCAATCACCTCCTAATGTAATGGCGCTAGTGAGGGGTGACTGATCAGCCACCTCATGGCTTCATAAGAGGGTTGATGAAGGATAGATGCTAGATCACTTCGTAGCGTAATGGATCAGCGATGGAGAGCTCGTCAATCGCCTCCTGATGTAAATGGAGTCTCATTTATTTGAAAGCCAGGAAGTTTTATTATTATATGATTTACATGGTAGGGGTAGGGGTGTATAGTCTTAGATTCTGTAGATTCCACATCTCGAGGAGCTCTCTGCCATCCATTCATTCCATCCATATCATAGCTGGTCCCAAGACTTCTCTAACCCTTTATGGACCTTCCCAATTGACTGCAATCTTTCCTTTCCCTTTTGGTGCTTGAGCCCCTTGGGCATATTGCAAGACCAAATCTCGTTCTTGCAGAATCACGCTCCGAACCCTTCGATCATGGAAAGAAGGCCACCTTTTCTTTGTAAGCTGCCATGAGGATGTAGGCACTGTCCCTACGCTCTTTGATGGAGTCCAGATGATGGCAGAGTTTAATATTGTTCTTCTCTTTAGAGTAAAAAGTGATCCAGTCGCTGGACGCTCCTACGTCCATTGGGATGACAGCCTTCATGTCATATACAAGGGCAAAAGGTGTCTCTCCCATCGCTGCTATGGGGGTGGTAAGGTAAGCCCATAATACATTGTTGAGCTCGTCTGCCCATGCCGCTATACGTACTACCAATCTCTTCTTGATGCCTCCTCCTATTGTTCTGTTGGTAACTTTAGTCAACCCATTAGTCTGCGGGTGGGCGACTGATGTGAAGTGTTGTTGGATGTGGAGGTTAGAGAAGAAATCTCGAAATTTGGATGACGCAAACTAGATGCCATTGTAAGTGATGATATTGCGCGGAATGCTGAACATCATGACGATTTGATCCCAAACAAAGTCGATGACCTTTTCAAGGGTGATTCTATTGACAGCCCATGCCTCGACCTACTTGGAAAAATGGTCAATGGGCACCAAAAGGAATTTGCATTGGTGGCTAGCTTTCGGCATTGGTCCCATGATGTCTATACCCCATGTAGCAAAGGGGAAGGCCGTTAGGATCCCTGATTGACTCGTGGGCAGAAAGTGGGTTTTACGAGTGTTGACTTGGCATTGATGCCAAGCCTTCATGTATCCTTTGACATCTTGCTCCATAAACTCCCAGTAGAAGCTGCTCAAATGGGCTATCTAGACAAAGGATTTGGCCAACTGGTGAGAGCCACATATTCCCTTGTACAGCTCCTAGAGCATGTACATCCCTTCTTCTTTATCAATGCACTTGAGGAGTGGTTGAGAAAAAGATCGCTGTAGATTTAATCGCCTAAAAATATATACCACCCAACCCCATTTGGTTAAGGAGGCTGCCAATTATTTTTTGTCCAGGAGGGTGTCGTCCTTGAGGTATTGAATGAGTGGTGCGTGCTAATTTTGGGATGTTGTGGAGATAGGAAGGACTTGCTCTACAGATAGGCTTGATTATTTCTAGACATCAATGGGGCATTACAAGGAGGCCCATCCCTTTTTCTCAATAGCGGCTTTAGCCAGCCTATCGCCTTCCAAGTTTTACTCCTAGGGATATGCTCGATTGCCTACGAGGTTCCATTTCTTTCTATGTTTGCCAGCAGGGACTGTATTGTTGATAAATATTTGGTTATATGCGCGTCTCTTGCCTGGAAATGTTTATTAACTTGGTTAGACACCCGTCGGGAGTCACTCTTGACACACAATCTATCTGGGGCTATTTCATTGATGAGTTGTAAGGCCTTGATCATTGCTTTATACTAAGCAGCATTGTTGGTGGCGGGGAATGCCAACTTGGTTACGTATCCTAGTCGAATCTGGTTCGGGCCCCTTATAAATACCCCAATATCGGTGCCTTCTGTAGAGGATGCTCCGTCAACTTACACAGTCCAGTCTTCCGACTGGAGAGGAGGTTGATCCTCTAACCCTATTAATTCGGTGATGAAGTCAGCTAACACTTGCACTTTTATTGACGGCCTAGCCTGGAATTGAATGTTAAACTCTCCCAATTTGACTACCCACACTAGTACAGTAACGTGTTACGGAAACACGTAAGAGGAAACTGTTCTTGTATGAACCGTTCCATATTGTATTATATTAGAACGGTTTTATAATGAGACGTTCCCTTTTATTTTTAGGTACGTTGAAAAGGGAACGGCTCTTAAAGAACTGTTCCCTTTTTTACTCTATGGCAACGGCTGTAGTTGGTGCCGTTCTCTTTCATGTTTAGAAATGCCAAAAAGGGAAAGGCACCCTTATAACCGTTCTCTATTTGGGGAAAAAAGGGAACGGCTATAAGGTAAACCGTTCCCGTTTCATTATCGCTTTAATTAGAGTTAAACCGCGCAATTTCGAGCCCCTCTCTCTCTGCTTCCCTAAGCTTGTATCTCTCACTGGCGATTTTGGGCCTCTATCTACTCTTCATCTCTCTCACCGGTGATTTGCATTTAAGCTTCTCTCTCTCTCTCTCTCTACTTCCCTAAACTTCTCTCTCTCACTGTACCTCTCGTTCTCTCTATCTACTTGTATCTTTTTACTCTTCTTCTTCTTCCTCTCGTCGAACAACTAGCCTCCCCCTCTCCTCCTATACTTCCATTCTATTGGGGATTTTCATA
>CAOJCR015029063.1:0-10711 GCA_948330485.1 Euphorbia neoarborescens
GTTTTGATATTTACTTTTGGATATGTTAAGGTTTTGATTATATAATTTATATTCGAAGGTTGGAATGTTTTGGTAAAAACATCCATCTAGACGGGTCCGGGTCAGTGGTTTATTTTTACAAGACCCTTTCTATTTAGATAAAGGGCCTGATTGCACTCAGTCGAAGTCCTATCGTTGCATGGCAGGGTAGAGTTATGTAAGTCCATATGTTGATAGGCGGCGTTAGAGATCTTGATCGTCTCTGTTCTGGGTAGCAATGTGAGTGTGTAAGACTCTGCGAGACTGAATTATATATTGGTTTTATTTTAGTGTTGGGGACGACTCTGGGATGGATGATTTGATATGATATTTTCTTCGATTGTTGGTTTATAAAGTTTAATTTTATGATTTTAATATATTGATTTTATTTTAATTGAAAAGCTTATAAGATTATGAAGTTATTATTATTAGAAACGTTTTCATTGATTTTGAAATTTTGAAGTTGGTTTTGAATTCATATAAACGATATTTTGAAAATTTGATTTACATTGATTTTTTTTTTAAAATGTTTTGCATCAAGGTGTTCATTAAATTGTAACGTTTTCATTATATTGAATATTCACTTACTGAGACGTTAGTCACACTATTTTTAGTTTTAAAAATGTTTTCAAAAAAGGAGCCCAAGTTTTATTGCAAGGTGTCGGTTTGGAGGTTTGGTCGGTGCCACGCGAGGTTGTCGATGGTCAATGCAATTAGTTTCATTATGTTCTTGTATTAAGGGTTTAAATTGTATTTTGATTTTAAATTGATATTCGATTTAAGTTCTCTTGAGTTCTAAAGGAATTCTTGTTGGACTGTGAATCCAACAAAGTTATTTTATTGTTTTAAAGTTGTTTTTAATCTTCTTGTGAGATTCTACTTCAACACATCAAGTTGTTGAATAGAATTCTCACGTATAACACCCTACCCTGTGCATTTTAGGGTCGGTTGTTACGTATCCATGTCCATCCCCCCCTCCCCACACCTAAATGACACAATGTCCTCATTGTGCAGAGCAGATGGAGATAAAGATGAAGATAAAGAATAAGATAAAATGATGAACAGGTATATAAAGAAAATAAAACAAATCTGAAAATGAAATCCTACAAAATGAAAGAACACTAAAGTAATAATATAAACAATATGTACAAAACAATACATACTACATATTATATCCATAAATCAAAATTTGAACACTTTTACCCACTAGTCATCATTATTCCCCAGCAACGGTGCCAAAAACTTCATGCGTGATTTATACGTATAAACTCATGTAATGGTCGATCATTCGTATGCCCAATGGAGTTGGTTATACATAACATAAATTCATAAACTACTGCAAGTATATGGGTAACACAAGTAATATAAAATGAATTTTGAGTCCGAGTATCGATCCCACGAGGAAAAACGTGCACAGTAGGCATATATACTCTTATATTCTACTTACAGTAATCTTAAAATGGATTATTTGATGTGAACTCTACATAAATTCATGAAAAGACAAGAGTAACTTAAATGCAAACCATAATCTATGAAGGAAGACTTAATCATTTGGTATTTTTAGTATGTTAGTCTCATAAACCAATTAACATTACCTGTAATTCACATACATGGATAAATATCACTCTTTGATTATTACAGCGAATTAAACATAAGATTAAGTATGATTAACTTAACCAAATTCATGCAAGAATCAAACATATAATAATCTATGTCTTTTGATTATTACAACGTACAATATCACAAGTTATTTTCATGCATTTGAACATTCATGCATAATATCAATGTTCTCTTTTCAAACTAACATCAAACTCATTCTAATTCCATATACACACGGTGTTGATTAACTCAATATGTATATCTAGTATTTAAACCAAGAATTAAACAAAGAATCCTCAAGCAATAGCAAAAGATTCCATCTTATTTCCAGAATAAACATGTGTTTAAAGAATAACATACATAATGAATACTTCTTGCAACAAAACTCTAACATTCAATCAAAATAATGGTTATTAAGCATTATAGAGATTTCCTAAATGGAGTTTGTCATCACTCCATGGAATTTCATGCAAGGAAATGAACAAATACAGTATGATTAACTATTTCCCAAAACAGAATAACAAAAAACATAAAAATACCATGGGAAGGAATACAACTCTTATGGAGTTTTAAACCGTTCCTATACAAGAAGGATGCTTTCTCTGAGTGTAAAGGCATCTTCTTACTCCTATGAATCTTATGAGTTGTTGTAGAATTCATTCCTTAAGAGTTTCTCTCACTACAACTTGTGTTTCTTGTATAGATTGTTCTCTCTCTCTCTCAATTCTATTGAAAATGCAGAATTTGATGGCTTTTAATAGAGTATTAGGGTAGTTATGATGTGTTTTGATTGGTTCTAGGATGCTGGGATCTATTGGGATTGGCTTAGAGTGGATAAACATCAATTTGGAGAGAAAAGGGAGGGAGAACAATGGCTATTTCAAGCAGATGTTATTTCTAATGGGTCTGAAATTCGAGTAGGTCGCGATCGCGACAGGTGGGTTGCGATCATGACACCTTGTTCAGCCTTCAGGGTTGGACTTCATGTACAGATCGCAATCGCGATATAGGGGGGTCACGATCATGACCAATCCCTATCCAATCTCCCTAATTTTTGTACTTTTATCCGTTTTTTGTCTAGTTTGTCCCGACTCTTCTTAAATGTCTCCTTAACATCTTTGGTCTTTAAAACCTTGCAAAATATGCATGCTAACACAAAAACACTCTTTAAATACATAAAATATACATGAATTATACTTGATTTACATGCCAAATGCACGTGCTTTTCACGTCGTATCACTAAACACTTACAAAATAGGGAATAGTTAATCACCCACAAATATGAAAATTCCAAAATTTAGTTAATTTTAAAACTACTCTTTCAAATAATTTAGAACATGGCAAGTTGAAACATAGCAACTTCCATCAGGTTTCCTAAAACACAAAATAAAATGAATCTAGTTGCAACCTTTGTCATTCCCCGTTAATGACAAAGAGACCCTAATCTAGGAATGATTAGAGACATTGTGCCACGTGGAGAAATAAGGTTGGGAACTTTCGATTCGCATGTTATTTGCTTTTGTTTGTGTTGTGTGTTCCTGTAACATGCATTTGGATCAATCATCCCTCATTCTAGAAACGCATATTGTATCTCATGCCAACCCGTATTTTGTATGTAGCCACTTGCACTTTTTGTCCATGTCTTACGACATAGCATCATGTTTATGCCATCATAAGGATACCCCACGCTTGAACATTTAGCATCATAGCAACATTTTGTTAGGAGCTACACAAATCGGGTATCACATCCCCATACCATGCTATATAAGCACCTTACCGTACATAATATCATATCATCATCCATGGTATAAGTCATACATCATTATCATATTACGCTACATCATGCACCACACAGAAGGTCATGCAAATTCCATAATGCCATGTCATGACGTCTCCCAAATGCTATGCCATGCAAAAAATAATGCCATTTCATACATAATTAGCACATTATGCCATATCCATAAATGATGCTATGCTACACATAATTCACAATTCCATGCCATGCATTGTTAACGCGTTCTTCACAAATGATACATAATATGTCGTGCCACGTATGAATCATAATGTTACGCCATTCATCCGATGCTATGTCATTCAAATACTATAGTGCCTTGCATGTTAAGATACAAACTCTTCTCGGCTAGATATCACGCCATTATTCATATAGACATTATTCCACCATAACGGATAGACATCATTCCGTTTTAAGGCTCGAAATCACACCATTATTAAGATAGACATCATTCCACCATCTTGGATAGACATCATTCCGTTTTAAGGCTAGACATCATGCCATCATTCGGATAGACATCATTCCATTATAACAGATATACATCATTCCATTTTAAGGCTAGACATCACGCCATCATTCGGATAGACATCATTCCATCATAACATATAGACATCATTCCGTTATAAGACTAGACATCACGCCATCATTTGGATAGATTTGACTAACTCGAAGAGACATCATTCCATCGAAACAGATAGATATCATGTCGTTTTAAGGCTAGACATCATGCCATCATTTGGATAGACATCATTCCATCATAATGGATAGACATCATATTGTTTTAAGGCTAGACATCATGCCATCATTCGGATAGGAATCATTCCATCATAACGGATAGACATCATTCCGTTTCAAGGGTAGACATCACGCCATCATTCAGATAGACATTATTCCATTATAATGGATTGACATTATACCATTTTAAGGCTAGACATCACGCTATCATTCAGATAGACATCATTCCATTATAACGGATAAACATCATTCCGTTTCAAGGCTAGACATCATGCCATCATTCAAATAGACATCATTCCTTCATAACGAATAAACATCAAACCGTTTTAAGGCTAGAAATCATGAACTCATTCGGATAGACATCATTCCATCATAACGGATAGACATCATTCTGTTTCAATGCTAGACATCATGCCATCATTTGGATAGACATCATTCCATCATAACGGATAGAAATCATTCCATTTTAAGGCTAGACGTCACCCCCATCATTTGGATAGACAACATTCCACCGTCTTAGATAGGCATCATTCCATTTTATAAGATAGACATAATTCCGTTGAAAGGATAGACATTACTCCATTTTATTGGATAGACATCATTCCGATAGACGGATAGGTTGCAAATCATTATTAACTTCACTATATGTATATATGTACCATGTCATTCTTTGTATATATCATTCATATTGCATTTCATATTCATACTATCCATTTAGAAACCTAAGTTCAACCTCAATAGAGGAATCTACATGTAATAGTGTTTGTTTTGATTTTAGAATACTTAGAGCAAGAATGGATGTAACACCCCGACCTTAAACTGTACAAGGTAGGGTGTGACGTGTGTGATTTCTATCCAACATTAGACTTTGTTGAACTAGAATCTCAGAAAAGAGAGATATATTAAACTTAAAACCCTTTAAACAAATTAATTATCAAGTTGGATTTACAACCAACAAGAATTCTTTCTTAAAACCCAAGATACTTTAATAATATACAGTTAAAACTTAATTACAAATCAAAACTTTTTTTTAAAAACAAAACAAATAAAACTAAACTAAACCATCGATAACTTCCTGTGACCTCTGACCGAACCTCCACCTAACCTCTGCTTAATATCAATTCAATGAAAAAACATTTGAAACAGCAGTAACTTTATAATTTCATAATCCTTTTAACAAAGATAAAATCAAATCTCAAATCAAAAATCGATTATAATGCCATATCAAACTCCTTCATCCTAGACTCATCCCAAAACATCAACCAAACCAAATATACAAATCAATCTTGCATGGTCTTACGCAATCACTTTATGGCCAAGTACCGAGATAATCGAGATCTCTATGAGCCGCCTATCAACGCATGGACTTACATAACTCAACCTTGCCATACAACGATAGGAGTTCGGCTGAGTGCACTAAGGCCTATCTCTAAATAGATAGGTCTTAACAATAAAATCAACCCGGACCCATCCAGATGGATGTTTCTTAAAACATTCAAAAATCCGAAATCAATACCAAACTAATATCAATTTCCAAAACAATTCACTCAACAGTTCTTCCAAATTCAACATAAAATTAAACTCAAATCCTTATCATATTCATCACAATCAAAAATCAGTTTCATAAATCAAACCTAATATCAAAATCAATAACCAATTCAACACACAAATTAAAAACTCAATAACAAAAATCATACTTAAAACCATTATTCAAAACCATAATATCATAACCCAAAAACTAATATTTCATCCCTAAGTTATCCGCAAAATCAATAATCAAATATCCAAAATCTTACATTAAAATCAATAAACCTACAATCGAAATCAATTACTTATTTTAAAAAGATAATCAAAATTCAACTTATAAATTACTTAAACCAAAAGGTTTGATATTCACTTACAGCTTTGAAGAAACCGAATTAACACACCAAGGAGCCCTTCAACTCTCACCCAAAGTCATAACCAACGAGCATCTAACGATCTTTAACTCAAAAATCATGATTTAAAGATTTTATTTTCATAGAAAAAGAGGAAGATGAACATGAACCAAGCAAGGAAAAAGAGAGAAGAGGAGGAGAGCGAGGACGTTCACAGCTCCCTTCAATCTAAAATAATCCCCTTTTATAGTTAAAATAAAAAATATCTTTTAAAGCTCATCCAAAACCATAGAAAAATCCAAAAAATTACTGAAAAATTGTACACCACCCCGGCGTGTTGCTTTGAAAATCAGAATTTTTGAGAAATAGAGCACTGGCACACCGGCATGTCAGCTCAACACGCTGTGCCAGGCCTCTCAACACGTCGTGCCATCAAAGCTCGCCGGCATTTTGTAACACTGTTAAACCATTTTTCTAGAAATTTGAAAATTTAAATAAAACTAGCATAGCATGATGTGTTTCCTATCTGGAACGCAGTGCTACTATGCTATCAAAACATATTTTGATTTCGAAACAACCCGAACTCAATTCTAACCTCAAACAAACCCGAGATAACTTCCACAAAGTTTAAAATACCTTAAATAACCATAAAATCATCTCCAACTCTAGAACATAACATTAAATCTCATTTTCCATAGTCAAAACCCCAATAAATTTTTAGAATTTCATACTTAAACTCTTTTAAATCAATCTAAAATCCTTATTTCACGATTTTAAATGTCCAAAATCAACATCCGTATGGTATAACCTTGTAACTCTCGGGTTGGGATGTTATAATGGACATCCAAGACCCTGATACGATGTGTAAAGCACAGTATCTGGCATACAAAACAACCATAAAGTATGTGTATTTTGTGTATTTAACATATATTTTGTGTTAGAATGAGTATTTTACTGGTTTTTGAAGACCAAAGTTGTTAAGGGGACATTTATGAAGAGTCCGGACAAACGGGATGAATTATGGATGAAAAATGAGCAAAAGTGAAAATTGAGGGTAGATGGATAGGGATTGGTTATGATCGTGACCACCTTATGTCGCGATCGTGACCCTTGCATGAAGACCATTTATGAAGAACAAAAGGAACATCGCAATCGCGACCTACTCGAATTTCAGACCATTATAACCAATGGTCTACCTAAAATAGTTGTTGTTCTTCCTCCTTCTTCCCTCCAAATTGATGTTTATCCACTCTAAAGCAATCCCAACACATCCCAACATCTTGGAACCAATTAAAAAACATCATAACCTCCCCAAAACTCTAAAATATCCATCAAACTTAGCATTTTCTATAGATTCTTGGAGAGAGTGAACACTCTATACAAGAAACACAAAGTGTAGAGAGAGAGACTCTGTAGGGATGAATTCTACAGCAATTCAGAGGATTCATAGGAGTAAAAAGAAACCTCTCCACTCAGAGAAAGCATCCTTCTTGAATGGGAAAGGTTTACACCTCCATAAGAGTTGTATTCCTTCCCATGGTATTTTTATGTTTTCTATTTTTTGTTTTGAATAACTGTTAATCATACTCTTTGTATTTGATCACTTACTTTAATGAAATTCTGTGGAGTGATGACAAACTCCAATGGGAAATCTCTATAATGATTGATAACCATTATTGAGATTGAATGTTAGAGTTTTTATTGCAAGAATTCATCATTATGTACGTTGTTCTCTAAACATGTTATTTCTGTGAATAAGATGGGATTGTTTGACTATTACTTGATGATTCTTTGTTTAATTCTTGGTTTAAATACTAGATATGGATATTGATTTAATCATCACCAAGTGCATATAGGATTAGAATAAGTTTTAATGTTGTTTGATGAAGATGACATTAATATTAAGCATATATATTCAAATGCATGAAAAGGACTTGTAATATTGTATATTGTATGTTGTAATAGTCAAAAGACATAGGACATTATATGTTTGATTTATACATGAATTGGATTGGGTTAATCGTACTTAATCTAATGTAAAATCCATTATAATAATAAAAGAATGGTATTTACCCATGTGTTTGAATCAAAAGTAATGTTAAATGGTTTAAGAGATTAGTCTACAGAAAATTCTATGTAATTCAAGTCATTCTTAATAGAATATGGTTTACATTAAAGATAGTCTTATGAGTTTTATGAATTGATGTAGAGTTCACATCAAATAATTCACTTTAAGATTACTATAAACAGAATATATAAGTATATATGTCTGCTGTGTACGTTTTTCCTTATAGGATCGATACTTGGAATCAAATCCATTTTATATTACTTGTGCGACCTGTATACTTGCGGTAGTGGATGGATTTATGTTACGCAAGACCAACTATATGTGGGAATGTGAATGATCGACCATTACATGATTTTAAGCAACATAAACCCAGCGCACCAGACCCAAATCTACAAGAAGAGAAAGACAAGGGTAAAAACATTAGTATTAACCAGCCTTAGGCCAGAAATGGGGTTCAGGATTAGGGTCAGCCACAGATTGGAAGTAGGAATCAGTCTCAGAATTGGAGTCAGGCTGGAAATATAGGGCAAGTAGAGGAGAGAGAGATGTCAGCCAGGGAGGTAGCAGACTGATACTATGTGCAAAGCACGTGTATTTAGCATGAATATTTAGTGGATTTGTAGCATAATTGAGGTTTTTGATGGTTTTCTTGTGCTAGAAAGTTTATTTTTACAGGGAATTGCTTCCACAGGCCATGAATTAAGCTAAGGAAGGAATGTGTACAATTGGTGCAAATTACAGAGCTAAAATGCAAAATTTAAGTTGTCAACAAACAGAAGGTGGTCGCGACCATGACATTCCTGGGTCGCGATCGCGACATTTCAAGACAATGGGAGAAGGGGCACAAAAGAGGACATCGTGACCGTGACAACCCCCATCGTGATCGTGACAAGGGAAAATTTTGTCACCTCGGAGTCCAGAAGGTCTTCACGATCGCGATGAAGCCTGTCGCGATAGCGACACTGGCAGTTAGGGTGGTTTTTGAAACGGTTTAATTTTTGAATTTTCGAAAAGACAGCCACTTAAACCTGTCTTAATCCTCTCCTAGCCAATCAAAAATGTCCCTTATCACTCCCCAACCAATCACAACATCTTCTAACACTTATATAAGCCATAAAAACATAAAGATAGGATAGAGAGAAGATTTGATAGAAAATTCTCTGCATTTTTCAAAGAACACAGACTTTATCAACTCTGATAAATTTACTGAGGTTATCGGGCGCCACATCGCCATTGTGATGGCAGCTCAGGCACAAGCTACTTAGACATAACTACCAGTGAATATGGAAGGACCTAACAGAGATCAAAGGACTGGAAAGGCTGTAGTTGTCAATGATGAGGGTGAATACCGCCCTCCTACACAAGTCGTGTCTAGCATAATAGAAGAGGTGGCCGAGTAGCTAAAAAAGCAAATTGAATGCATGGAAAATTTTACGCCCATGATGATCAAGAGGCTAGATAAAGAAAAACCTCTATGTGTAGGATCGGAGGACTTCATGGTTAGTGGGATAGAGTGATTTCCAAGAGGGTTCTCAATACCAAGGTTTCCACCAATCAATGGCAAAGGGTCACCAACTGAACACATGAATCAAATTGTCACAGTATTATCTATGGCTGGCTTGTCTATAAACCAGATATCACACCTCTTTCTAGAAACTCTGGAAATGGGTGTTTTTAACTGGTACAATACACTGCCCCTGCACATCAGAACTGATTGGAAGAGTTTGGCTATCAAGTTTACTGAATTCTATGAGTACAATGTAGAGAAGAAAACCATGCTAGAAGACTTGGAAGCGGTCAGGCAAAAGCCAGTGAAGGCTTTGAGAACTATTACCAAAGATGGAGGGACACTTTGAACAATATGGCCGTAAAACTGTAGAAGAAGGAACTGATCATAAAGTTGATTGATGACAGTCTGGAAATGTACAGAAAGGAGATAAAATATCTCACATCCCAGAGCTATGTTGATGTTCTTATAATGGCTAAGAAGGTAAAAGTTTATGATATCATTCCTAGACTACAACAGACTGGATTTAAGAAGATGTTTACCTCCAACACAAAGAGGGTTACTCCGGTTGATCTCCTCCTACTCTAGCACTAGCCGATAATACTGGGACGAGGAGATATAATAAACTAACTAGTGGTCCAAGCAACAGACATACTGGCTATGTTATCTGATCCTCTGGCCCATACTCAGATAAGAGTAAACACATAGAGCATATCCTTTGGAAAACTATTTGTTAAGTGCAGAAATGCAGGACTTTTGCAAAGCATAAAGCCCTTTGTTCCACTGACTGAGGTAGAGAAAGAGAACTTTTATAGTTATCACATGACTATGGAGTATAGAATTACGGATTGTGTCAGCCTATGCAATGCGATTGACACGACTTTTTCATACGTTTATTTAGGTTCAATTGGCATAAAATTTTTTTACATATATTTATCCAATTTCAATATAAATCGTGTTTTCCGCAAGAGCATGGATCGTTCAAGCAGTATAAAACGGATTTCTTGTTAGAATCCGAGTATCGAATCCCACAGGATATGGAGGAGTTGCAGTAAAATTATCTAACTTAATACACTGTTCATGTAAATCATAAAAGGGTTTTGTTAAAAAGAACA
>CAOJCR015030803.1:0-11468 GCA_948330485.1 Euphorbia neoarborescens
CCCGTGAACGCATCAACGAAATAAATAAAATGAAACATACATAAAACATAGACAGAAAACAACCAAAAATACAGAAAACCGAACAAGATGTAAGAAAACGATAACTCACAGAAAGACGACCAAAACGTGCATACTAGCCCGAAAAATGTAATGAAAATCTCACTAAACACCTTAGAACAGAGTGAAAATACGAGGTCAATTCTGACCTCATCACTTCCCCAAGTGAAACTTTGATCGTTTAGCTAGTCGCCACTGAGGAAGCCGTAGGGGCAGTCATCATTTGAGAAGAGCACCAGCAACAATATCCTGTCTACTGTACAAGACATGTCCTTAAGGGGGCAGAATTGAGATGCTCGAGGATTGAGAAGCTGGTCTTTGCACTGGTAACAACCTCCGCGAATCTTTGACCTTACATCCAAGCCCACCCTGTTATCATACACACATGCTACCTACTGAGAAAGATGCTGCAATGGCCAGAAAACTCTAGAATAATATCTGAATGGGCCGTCAAGTTAGGGAAGTTTGACATCCAGTTTTAGGTCAGGCCTGCAATAAAAGCCCAAGTTTTGACTGACTTTGTTACTGAATTTACATGATTATAAGATCAGCCGCCTCTCCTACCTGAGGAATGGATAGTCCAAGCCGATGGAGCATCTTCTGTGGAGGGCGTTGGAACAGGGGTGTTCATTCAGGGTCTGGACCAGATTCAACTTAGGTACACAATCGAGTTGTCATTCTCAGCTACTAACAATGCCGCAGAATATTAGGCTATGATTAAGGCCCTATAACTCATCAAAGAGATCGCCCCAGATAGGGTTCGCATCCAAACCGACTCCTGGATGGTGACCAATAAGATCAACAAGCACTTCCAAATAAGGGAAACTAGCATGGTGGAATACTTGAGGGCGGTAAGAGCTCTGTTGACGGAAGTGGCAAGCTGGGGTGCCTCCTGGTTCATAGAGGATATTCCCCAGGAATAGAATACCGAAGCAGATAGATTAGCAAAAGCGATCGCCGAACCTAAGGAATGGGCCTCCTTACGGAGCCCCATCGAAGTCCAGATATGTTCAAGTTTATCATCCCAACAGGCCCTTTCTATCACCACAAAAATATCTGACTGGCGCACCCCACTCATTCAGTTCCTCAAGGATGGTACCCTTTCGAAAGATAAAGAGTCTGCAGTCGCTCTTACTCGGTGATTCGAAAGATACACTTTGATGGGAAAACAGCTCTAGAGACAGTATTTTTCTCAACCACACCTCAAATGTGTCGACAAAGACGAAGGGGTATACATTTTGCAAGAAGTACACGAAGGAATATACAGATTACACTAGGCAGCCCAATTCTTGGTCTGAAAAGCCAGGTTGAACGGTTTCTATTTGAAATCAATGGAAGAGGATGCTAAAGGATATGTAGCAGCATGCCACCAATGCAAGGTTCACGCCCGCAAAACTCATTTTCCACCCGTAGGACAAATGGGGATCCTTACGGCATATTTGTTCGCCACATGGGGTATTGATATCATGGGGCCAGTGCCTGAAGCCAGTCGACAGTGGAAGTTCCTCCTAGTGGTCATAGATCACTTTTCCAAATGGGTCATAGCGTAGGCTATTAACACAATTACTCCTAAGAAGGTCAACAATTTTGTTTGGGACCGAATTGTCACAAGATTTGGAATCCCACGCAAGATCATTACGGATAATGGGACCCAATTTGCTTTATTCGATTCTAAGACTTCTGCTCCAACCTTAACATCCAACAGTATTTAACATCAATCGCCCACCCTCAAACTAATGGGCTAACTGAAGTTACCAACCAGACCATAGGGAAGGGAACAAAAGAAGTCTAATAGCACATAAAGCAGCTTGGGCGGATGAACTCAACAACGTATTATGGGCATACTGCACTACCCCCACCTCAGCCATAGGGGAAACCCCCTTCACTCTTGTGTACGGAGTAGAGGCGGTCATCCCCATGGAGATAGGCAATCGCAGTGATAGGTTCACTTTTTACTCAGAGGAACAGAATCACATCAACATCCGTCATTATTTGGATTCCATTGAAGAGTGCAGAGACCGAGCATATATCCTCATGGTATCTTACAAGGCAAAGATAACACGTTTCCATGACAGAAGGGTTTGAAGCATAAACTTACAAGCAGGTGACCTAGTCTTACAAGACGTCTAGGCACCCAAAGGCAAAGGTAAGCTGGCGGTTAGATGGGAAGGACCATACAGGGTCAAAAAAGTTGTGGGGCCAACTAGAGTGTGTCTGGAACGGTTGAATAGGAAAGAACTCCCCAGGACATGGAACATACGAAACTTAAGACCATAGAACCCCCACCCGTTGTGTAAACATCATGGCAATTAAATCCTAAAATTTCTCAAATAAGCGAAGACCATCTCAACATCAGGGGGCAATTGACTCGCTCACCCTCCCTGATTTTTATTGCCATAAAGTGATCGAGCATCTCTCCTCTAGCAGCCCTATATTCAGTCATGAGGTGGCTGATCCGTCACCCCTCACTGACCATTTTAAAATCAGGAGGCGATTGACCTGCTCTCCCTCGCTTATTTTTATTGCCATGGAGTGATTGAGGATCTCTCCTCCATCAGCCCTACATTCAGTCATGAGAAGGCTGATCCATCACCCCTCACTGACCATTTTAGCATTAGGAGGTGATTGACCTGCTCTCCCTTGCTTATTTTTATTGCCTTCGAGTGATCAAGCATCTCTCCTCCTCCATCGTCCCTACATTCAGTCATGAGGCGGCTGATCCGTCACCCCTCACTGACCTTTTTAACATCAGGAGGCGATTGACCTACTCTCCCTCGCTTATTTTTATCGCCATAAAGTAACCGAGCATTCGCTAACTTTTAAATCACCAAAATAATTAGGCATCGTTCTATCAGGATCCAAAGCGATACAGGGCAATGTTAAAACCCAAAAAGTTTAGTCTTTATTGACACTATCTTTTTAAAAAAAAAACCCTATCTATAGGGCTCCAGGAAGGTCCAACGGTGGGATAGGTATCCTCAAATCGGAAATTACTAGTCTGTCTCCGTCTGAGGGTCCAGCAGGAGGAGGCCCATTAACCGGGACAGTGTCCTCTCCTAACAGTTCATCCACACATGGCTAGTACACTGCCAGCTCCTCCTTAACATTTTGAGGATCGAGGAAGTCCACTTGTCCTGCCACTTCAATATTAGGCCTCGCCTGAACTATATCTAAGGAAAAATCATATGCAATATCGGTATATTCATCGACCATCGAGGCCTGTTATTCCTCATGTACCTTTTCCATTACGGCCTGATGTTCTTCCCTCTCCCTCTCCAGCCTGTCCACCTTTGACCGTTGATTCAACAACTCAGCCCATAGACTCCTGATTTTCTCTTCTGCTGCTTCTAGTTTCGTATTCAGGAGGGTCTCTAGCTTCGCCATCGCTCCCCTCAATCCCTCCAAATCAGCTTGTGCCCACCAAAGTTGGGTCTCAATCCCTCTCGGTAAAGACGATGAGCTCCATTCGAGCTACCCCCGGCTTTCAAAAGGCTTCAAATGACCTTATCCCTCTCTGCAATCGCTGCATCCGCCCTAGACCTCTCTATCACCAGTTCAAGCTCATATTCCTTATTTTTTCTCAGCCTCCTCCTCATGGCAGAAAGTTCTTCTCTTACCTTCTCTAGCTCCTTATCTAGAAGGGTCAATCGCTGATTGTCTTCTAAGCCCCGCAATCCCACACAGATAAAATCATTCATTCCCTATAAAAAAATGCCTTAATTTCAGTACATGTTGCACCAATAGAAGAACACAAGTTAAAAATACAAACCCACCTATAATATGGTCGTGTAACCATGACGGATTCGTCCTTCATCTTTCATCTGGGGATTTTTTCCTAAATCTTCCTTCAACAAGCATTTCAATGTCTCCTCCCGCACCCCTGCTTCATCCTATTGGCCCTTTGACAGCAACCTAACCAGTGGTAGGTCTGAGTCTGTGGGGGAAGACATTGGCCCGATGGACATACTCTTACCAGTCAACAGCCGATCCTTCACCACGGGGCCGTGATGCTTCCCCCTCGCCCGATCCTCTTCTTCCTCCATTTCGGACTTTTTAGCAGCCGAAACATCAACCTCCCTGCCCGTTCCTCATTGTTTCATAGGTGGACTAGGTACCCCTAAGGGATCATGCGCCTTCTTTTCCCCCCTTTCCTGCCCAGCATTAGGAGCACCTCTTCCTGACCGCATCCCATAGAGAGCTGCAGGGAACTGCAACAGTTCAACAGGTGAAACACTAGAAACATCAAAACAAAACAGATTAGCGCTAGCCAAATATCACACCCGCAGCAACTTCAAGGCATATAATGGTAGATCCATCCACCCGCACAATCGGGATCCCCGCCAAGAATGCCTGGACCACCTTATGAAGGGACCATTGCGATCGGGGAACCAATTGGTACATCTGGTAAAGCTCTCCCTCCTTCGGTGTCATAGTACGAGGAGCCCACTCCTCCCTTCTCCCTTTGTCAGCCCACTCACGGGGGAGCCATCTCACGTTCTTGTGTTCTTTGATACAAAAAGAACTTCCCCTTCCACCATTTTATATTTGACGTCTTATCACTAAAACAAATGAAGCCACCTCTCTTGTTCAATGTAAAGTAGCCTTGTATTAGGCGGGGGGTACACAAATGCCCAAATATTTCTTCTGTCAATGCTCTGCCAAACCCTGTGAGAACGTGATGTGTGATCACTATATCCGCTACAACATTTGGGTGAAATTGTACCAAAGGGATGTCATAAACTAACAGTATTTCTACCAACGAATGCTCCCACGGGTAATAAAAAACTAGGTTGCACTGATCGGTATATACGCTGAAAAACCCTTCCGATGGTGCGTTTTCCCGACTTGTATCATTGGGAAAAACGTACTCCACGTTGTTCAGCCAATCCATCTTACCAAGCCTCTGGCCAAACCACCGTTAAGGATATTTACAGACAATCTCCCCTATAAGGTCGCTTCCCGATGTTTCGACATTATCCTTCCTTCATATTTCCGAGCTAGACACACTTCTATCCTCAATATTTCTCATTGTCTGATGGATGTAGAACAGCCAATGGAAAGCGGCAACGCGAGATCCTTTTCGAAGGAATAAAGGAAATAGAATTAACCAAAGTGGTTTTACTCACCAATCCTCACCTCTTATAATGAAAGGGACAAAAGTTCAAAAGTTTAAAATTTAAACTTAAAAGACACGTGTCAACAAGCGACTGGTGCAGCCACCCACCATCATTAGGTATCCTGCTACACGCTACCTATGCCTCGAAAACATCCAATCACCATTAATATCCTTAGAAAGCTTCCAGTACAACAGTCTCTTGAAATCCTTAAGAAATTCTACCCTTTCAGGGGAGACTCTTGATAACCCAATAGCACTTGCATGTGTGTAGGGCATGGTTTTCTATATCAGGTGCCCCATCTGATCGATATGGTAGATCGAAAGACAAAGGTCCCCATCTTTAAAGAAAGACGTGTATGACCTTGACCAAAGCAAAGACGCTCCATCCTTCAAAAGGTGCCTGGTCAGGAAAAGATGCTCCCGACCACAGAAAAGGTGGACCATAACATTTAATGCAACAATTAATGTTGTAGGAGTGGAACCCGGCTCTATAAGGCAGCAAGAAAAAAAAGGGGGCCCCCCACCAAAGAGTCAGAAGTAATCCTCCTTTGGAAAGACATGTGACAAGGGTAGAAGGGCCGTACCAACAACCGCTCAATGACAATAAGACACGTGGAAACTAAATACCACAATATAATCAGCAGAGCCATAAACAAATGAGGTATCTGAATCCTTTACTAAAAGCATTTCATCAAAAACTATCTCCTAAAGTTACTGACTTAGGCATCGGAGTGGAATAATCCGGGCAACCCGGCTCCACTATCTTCCTTTTATTTTGCAGATCACCTGAACAACTCCCCAAAGATACAATCCCGATAAGCCCATCTCACACTCGTTATCACCACATGTAAATACATTAATTAAATATAATAGATTTAATTATTAGTCAAATCAAATATCCATATTTATTTAATTAATCCAAACTCGTTGACCAACCAATCTGAAACCAGAAGATCAATGTGCAAGATCCTTAAGGATTGTCTATATATTGATAGTAGAAACACGTCCCACAAACTATCAAATAGGTTCTAGCAAATGCACGATAGCCCCTAATTGAGACAGGTCGCAGCATCTCTAGTAGACAAAATTTATCCCTGTAGTTGTTCTTGTATTATCCCTTACTAACTGACATCTAAAGATATATACAGTAAGGGGTATTGTTCCGTTATTCCACACTACTTTATATTTCTTGATCTAGATTAGATTGTAGAGATAAATGAGAGCTGATCTGTGTCGATAGTGATGTGAAACTGCTTCTCTGAACACTCAACTCAAGCGCAGTGTACCTTATCATTGTCAAGTAATAAATATGGCTCTTAAGTCTAGGTATCGATCCCATAGGAAAAGTACCTCTGCAAAGACCTAATCTAGGATTTAAGCGTGTTATAGGCGATAATTTCCGGAATTGAAACTAAGTCAAACTACTCCTATATGATGTAGTTTAGCAAACCCTTATAACTGAAATCTTGGGAAGTCTCTCCACAGTTAAACTGACCTATAAAAATAAATGGGGATGGATTTTACTAACTAGCCGAAAACCAATTAAACAAAGCAATACAGGAACTCGAATCAATTTATATGCATGATACGGTAGTGACTCCTACTCTGAGAAGTACTTAGGGTAAGATATTTTTGTAGAGGCTGCCTAATTCTATGAATCAGTAAATCAGTAAGCTTATGTTCCACAGGATTTTCAATCCTCTCGGTTGCTCAGTTATCAGTCTGAGTCGCGTAACAGATATGAATCAAATATTTTTGAGAGTTTACGAGGCCACCACTGAGCATGCATAAAATCAACCAAAATCAAAAACATTAACTCAGATTATCGATCACCGATTTGTATTAATAAAGATGGTTGAAATCACTGAATACAATCACGAGAATAACCCTAAGCAGTTCATAAATAGCAATTAAATATAAAAATTGAATAAGTAAAACTTATGCCAACTTGATACTCAGATTGCCAGACTCTGGCAGGTGGGAAATCTCGCAAAGGTGAATCTCTATAAGAAAATTCATTCTTGTAAACCAACATTCCACAAAAGAGGAAGATTCAAAGAAAAACACATCTCGATTAAAATTTCGGATTCAGAATACAAGAAAATCCAAACGCTAGGGTTCTTGAATGTTTGCTAACAAAGATACTGGAAATAAACCCTAAAAAGAGTATTTATATGTTTCCCAAAAGCAACAACCTAACATAAGTCAAATTCTAAAAATTCTGCACATAACTTAACGTGGCACGATATGCCATGCCCAACACATGTCGTGCCACACCTTCTATCCCGCAACTTGGCTCGTATCTCGAGATATTATGACATGCCCAACATGTATCCTGACATGACGTGCCATGTAAAACACGATGTTGTGCCAACTCTTCTGCTAATCCTTGCTCCGTATCCTTGCATGGCGTGCCATCTTAGCTCCACGTCTTGCCACACATTCTTCAACAAAATTCTTTATTCTTCAACTCATGTGATGCGCCTTTTGCTTTCTGATCCTTGTTCCTTTCTCTACACAAAACGCATCAAAGCAATAATAACACAGGATCCAAATAATCATAAACATAGAACTCAACGAAATCAGAGTCAAGTTATAAAAACAAATTGAAAAACTTGTGAAAACCAACTAAAGAAAAAAACACAGAAATGACTAAAAAGCACGGAAGAAAGCATGCAAATATAATATAAATATCACCAAATAATGCAAACTAATGCCAAGAATATAAGGTCTAAAATGACCTTTTCAACCACCTCCCACTTAAGACGTTGCTTATCCTCAAGAAAACAATTTGAAAGTCGGGATAATAATATTTACTTTCACTTAAAAACCCAGTATCGGTATGACTATACAAATTCATCATTTCCCCAAGCATGCACCACTGTTCTCAATGTTATACAAAATGCATATGGATAACAGCCATTACAAAATGCACACTCATCAAGTCCAAACCAATCAAACAAATAGGAACATTTAGGATATATATAATTGATTATATACCTCACAGGTGATCACTCAAAATGATCTCATAGCAAGGTGGTTCAAAGAAACACAATTAATAATATAAAATGAACATCACATGGCGAATAAATGGTAATAGCACAGTCATTGGTTAACAAGCAAAATTAGAGAACCATTGAGGTTGAAATGTTAAAGGCTAAGAGTTAGTTAGTTAAGAAGCAAGTTTTAAGCTTGTAACTCTCTATCCGAGTCATAGAGATGAAAAATCGGTCAATCAATATGGGTTTGTAAAATTCATCGTGTATATTCTGTGTTTTTTCAAAGATATGTGGTATTTCTCATTTATGAAGACATAACTCGAATGAAAAAGAGAATGATCCGAGTTACTAGGAAGAAGAGAGTGGTGAATATGAAGAATTAGGGGATTCCATTAAATATTTATTGTAAAACTTTGACTATTTGAATGTATAAGTCAATTATTTAGAATTATCCCCGAAATAGAAACATAACTTAGATGAAAACGAGAATGATCTGAGCTACTAAGAAAAAGATTACATATATTTTTATAGTGAAATGGAAAGTTACATGTCTAGATAAAGCTTTACCCGAAGTAATAATAAAGTACATTTACCAAATTTAACTCGGGATAAAAGAGAGGATGGGTTCGAAGGATAGTCGAAGTGAAGGGAATTAGCTTATAATGGTAAGTCTTTTGTGTTGTAATTCAGCTACGAAGAAATCCGGTTCAAGCTCAAAGGGGGTATTCTAAGGGTAGTTAGTTTGTGGTTAGAAATGGATGAATTTTTTTTTTAGTATGCTAGTGTGTGCTGTGTGGTTAAACCTATGGGTCTTTACATACTTTGTTTCACTTAACCAAGTGCAAGATATACACTATATTCCATGATCTAGCACAAAATGCATGAGTAACTCATGAAAAATAAGATCGATATGATATGGTCTTTTAAGGCTCAAAAGTAAACTCGCTCAAGAAAGTGTAGAATTGGGTATCAGTTATGTGATCCAACCAAGTGTTCCAAATCACTATCTCATTTTAAACATAAAAACATGCATCGAAGGTCAAACCACTACATAAAATTTCATATTTCAAGTTAACATATGATACAGCACTTGAGGACTGACTCAATCAGTAAAAATAGGCTAATCATGCATATTCTAGTCCAAAAGTTCCTATTATCTACAATGAAGCTCAAGCACATAAATCTAACTTCGGGGTAGCTCAACAAAGGTTCCAATCACAAGGTGAAACACAAAACACACAAACATTACACATGCAAACATAAAAAAATAAATAAAAAATAAAACACAAAAGAAAATAAAACACAAAGGTAAGAAAGACCTTTCCAACTGTGAGCGCAGCGACCTTTTACCGAAAGGAAAATATCGTTTTGAAAATGGTTTTTTGAAAGTAGTTTTGAAGGGTAAGGGTTCAATTCACACAAGGTAAATGAACGAATAAAATGACGATAAATTAAGATAAAAGTGGAGGAAAAGTGTTTAAGGAAAGCGAGTAAGCCTTTAGGCGATTAAATGAGCGTGTGCAAATGCGAGCCTTTAGACTTTAATTTATAAAAGTGTAAGTGATAAAAAACGAAGAAAAGTGTTAAAAGAAAACTTTCCCAAACGAGTGGAATTTTCCTTTCCTAGTACCCCCCGCTAAAAGGCGGACCCAAATAGGGACTTAAGGCTTTTGGAGGAAGGATTTCCAAATAATATGTGCGCATGAACGCATGTTTGGGTTTTGCAAAAACAACTTTTGAAAGAAAGATGAATTTTTGTGAAGAGAAATCCAAACTCGTATTTGTAGAAAACACTTTTGGAGTCGCCACCTGGTTCTAAACTCTACCGGGAATTAATTCACGGTGTAACTCGAATCCGAGTCTCGAATCCAAAACCGTGATCCAGAGATCGGGTTTGGACAAGGCATCTACTTATCCTCCTTTGAAAAAACTTTCGAGAAATTGACATTGTTTTGAAAATAAAATATTTTTGTTTACATGATCCTAAAACTTGGATTGATTTTAGTTGCATATTTAAATTTAGGTGAACGGTCAAGCAGAAAGCGATAAATAAAATAAGAAACAAGCACGAGAAATAAAATAATTACAACCCAATCGAATTAAGAAATAAATCCTATGCGATACATTGGTTTGGGGAGGGGAATATCAATCTAAGCATGCATATACATACAGACAAATATAAGAGGCGTGAAATAAACACATTACACATACGCATACTTGAAATGGACATGCAAAGAGAATGGGAGAGATAGATAGCTCGGGATCATGATATAGAGGGGGCATCCAATCCGAAGCGATTTATCACATTGGGCATTTTGGGCCGGAGGATGGACTCGCGGCGGCCCGAAAACATTTTGGCTCGCGTTACGAATGGGCAAAGTGATTGACGTGCATTTTCGCATGCATACTTTTAAGTTCGTTGGCATACTTTTAAGTTCGTTGGCATGCATTCACATTTACAAATTCTACATCCAATTTCAATTTAAATCGTGCACTCCGCAAGTATACGGATCGTTAAAGCAGTATAAAACGGATTTCCTCTTAAATCCAAGTATCGAATCCCATAAGGAAGGAGGGTTACAATAGAATTACATAACATATAATACTGTTTATGAAAATCTAATAAGGTGTTGATCAATTGAACATTCCAAACACAGAATTTCAACCCAACCATGCATAAAGAATTATCTCATCTCTAAACTTTATCCATATCACATTCACATGTGTAAATTTGCTTGTTAAAAGGATTTTCTGGACTACTAGCTCTAGAAACATATATTATCTAGTATTAATTCTCATGTATGGCCTAAAAACATCGCCTTTTGATTATTATGGTGAATAACATTGAATCGGTATGATTAACTCGATTTGACCCATGCAATATTCAAGATCCGAACTGAATGTAATCTTTGATTATTTCATTATATTCAAGCTCAGTCCCTAAACAGAACATTTATCCACATACATGATAACGGTGAACACATGTGCAATTGTCCATCAAAACTCAACTTAAATCCATGTTTCAAAGGTATGATTAACTCATCTGAAACACACAGTACTTAAAATAGGATCTCCATTAAGAAACTAACATAAACAACATAAAATTTCCAGCAAATGTAAATCATAAACTGTAGAGAAATTAATCCATAAAATAGAATTTTATAAACTTGGATTCATTCAAGTTACAAGGAGTAAAGTTGTCAATTCTACTACAAAATAACCCTAAGACTTGTCACTGGGTCCTATTTAATCCAAACAAATGAAATTTAACAGCAAACAGTATGATTAACCAAATT
>CAOJCR015030865.1:0-11520 GCA_948330485.1 Euphorbia neoarborescens
CGGTTTTTAAATTTATAAAACCTAAACCGAAACCATAAATTCGGTTTTTAAAAATTAAAAACCGTACACTAGTCCATCGGTTTCGGTTAACCTTAATTTCGGTTTGGTTTCGGTTTGGTTTTTCGGTTTTTCGATTTTTCGGTTTTTTTTGTGCAGCCCTATCATTATGACATACCATATTAAAAAAATTATTCGCAGGACTTATAACAACAATTTTAAGGAGAGGCATTTTGTACCTGTTTATTTTGTATGTCGAGTCCATGCCAAGAGACCAATGATACGTGCAGAGTAATCGCACTGATTTAGAATGTATCATAAATATATGAGTCAACACATCAGTCTATGTATCAGCTTGTGTCCAAAGTATGTAGCCGTATTCTGTAGCAAAACTGTAGAATTGACCTACTACGTCCCTATCTTCAAAGCTGTCACTCCATGGCTTCTGCAGTTGTACACATGTTTCATAGTAGGGTGGTCATCTGAAAATTGTTTTTGTATTGCTGCTAATACTTCATTAGGCTTCGCTTGAGCGGAACTCATATCTCTAACAATTTTTTGGAACCATCGCTAAGTCCGCTCATCTGCGGATAATCTTCTGGATAAACAGCTAATGCATGATTATGTATACCCTTTTCACCATTGCTTACACGTATCATCCATCTGCTATCCCCTACAATCTACCGTAATAAAATAAGAAATGTATATTTACAGGCCTTTGTTTTGGTATTCTTACGTACAAAAGTATCCAAGTCCCGCAATTTTCTCCTGTACCTTTCTCAACGTGCACACCTCAATATCTTCCTACGTCCATCATTTTTATGTGATGAAACTACAAGTTCAAATTTTAAATTTATTGCTGTTTATTTCACACATTGTAGTATCTTTATCTGTTTCGAAGATTTCATTTGTTTCAAAATTACTACTGTAATCAATACCATCTCTACTAAAATCTTCTAATTCAACCTACACAAAATATTATAAAAATCAATATTCTATATCTCAAAAATTAATATTCAAAATCTACATACTCCATATTTAAAATAATTATAACTACATATTTAAAATTAATTATAAGCTATTACAAAAATATTATTTACAATATTTAAATATTATAAAATAATTTCATACACCATAAAATTCATTTTAAATTATTAAATAAAAAATAAAATTTACCCGGGATGCCATCAGATGGCGTTTCGGATTAATCGGGACGTCGTCATCCCAACAGCTCCGGGACGATGCCGGATGACGTCCAAGTGGTAGACTTCGGGTGTCATCCCAAGCCATCTGGAACGTCATCCGAAGTCGTCCCGAGCAAGCCGGAACGCCATTCGGAGGTGTCTGGACTTAAAACATTTCAATTACACAAATTTTCTAACCTCACTAGAAATCGATGAATCATCTTCATATAATTCTGATCCACTTTGATAATCCGTCATTTTTTTATGTAAATATATGAATTTGTACGTATAAAATTTTCAGAAAATTTATTTTTTTTCTTAAGATTTTATATAGAAAAGGCAAAAAAGTCTTTTGTAGGGGAGGTAAGTAGCAATTTAGAGCAGTGTTTAGCAATACCCTTTATTTATAGCAAATTAAGTCACAATTTTTTTTCAAAATAAATGAACCCCACAGTTTTTTTATAATTATCAATTTTTATTTATAATTATTCCTTTATATTATTTATAATACCAAAAATCTACATTTAAAATAACGTAATATATTTTACTTAAGATCTACATTTTTTCAGAACGATCTATTACGATCTAGGCGTTAGAGGGATTTGACGAAAGATTTGGCGTGGTGGTAGATCATTTTTCGAAAAAATTTTATTTCTTTTGCTAGATCTATGAGTTTATATTGTATTTTTTGCTACCTTCGGGTTAGTCTTTTATACTTTGTTGTTTTGTGTCCTTTTCGTGGCCTTGTCTCCATTTTAGTGGTTGCTGTTTTTTCTTTATTCCAGTGCATGGTCTATATATTATACGACTTGATTAGTTAAATGTATATTGTTGCTCTTTATAAAAAAAAAACTTTCAATAGTATATATAAATTAAAATTGAATGAAAAATCAATGCTCCACGTTACAAAATTGATAAGGTCGGTTTTAACCTTATATTTTGAACCTCATGGGACCCTGATTTCAGATAATTGGACTAGATTTTTGGTGTTCTAATGACGTTTTGCATGCATTTTCATGTTTTAATTTGAGTTTGTGTTTGCGTATACTTTTATGTGTTTTATGTTATTTTCATGTGTTTTTAGGTCCGAGGTTGTTAGGACCGAGGATTTGTGGTTATCTGATTCGTTCCTCAAGTTTTGAGTGTAGGCTTTTGAAGAAACCGATGATGATAAGGCATGCTTGGAAAAGATCTTTGGAGCAATTTTTGGTGGAGATGGAAACTGAATCCGGAGTTGAGCATAAAAGGAGAATTAAAGTTCGTGATTCAAGCTTTCCAACGGATCCGAGATCGCACAAATCGGAGGTGGAACAAAGAAGTTACGATAAAAAGAAGCTGGACATTTGCCAGAACTCAGCGAGTTGTCCTATAACTCACCGAGTTGAGCGTTTTTGGAAGAATGTTTTTTTTGGCAGAACCCAACTTGCCGGCTAGTTTTAGCAACTCAGCGAGTTGGGGGTTAAAACTCGGCGATTTTCGACTATTTTCAGGGTTGCATTTTTGTTTCTTTTCTGTCTTATTTGTAACATATATAAGGGATGTTTTTAGGGTTTTATGGACTATCTTTTGTCATATTTCTTAGAACAAAGAACCCTAGTTCTTATTTTCGCATTTTGTAATCGGATTACGGTTGAATTAATCGAAAGCTTCATCTTGGAACCTTCACCTTTTGCGGATCGTTGCTTGCGTTATGATTTAGCTTTCTTATAGAGGATCTCCTTTGCACGTACTGTCGCCAAAGCCAGAATCCACCAATTCGATAACGAGTTTGATTTAGATTATCTCTTTCTCAATCTTCGTCTTCAATTAGAGTTGTGATCTTCTTAGATTTTACATGCAATTGTATTCATTATATTTCATCCACACTTGTTAACCTAATCTTGCAATTGATATTAGGTTTATGCCTGTGTATTGGATTGATTGATTTGCCTGTGTTTTCTCTGGCCTCGTAAACTTGATTATTGATTTGATTCATATCTGTTTTGCGATCCAGCCTGACAATTGAAAAACCGGGGACTGACAATCCTTCGAAACTTAAGTGAACTTAGTTTCTAAATCACAGAATTAGGCAAGCCGTATGGATAACCTTACCCTAGGCGCTTCGGATAGTAGGAGTTACTATTGAAACCTTGCATTGATATTAATTTTAATTACTTGCATTGCTTTAGTCGTTGATTGTTTGGTTGATTGATAAGGTCCATTCCCATTTACATTCATAGGTCGGTTGAACATCGTTTGCTCCTCCGTCCAATTTCGGTTGAAAGATTGATTTGACAATTGATCGTAGTTAGGAGTAGGATTAATATAACTTAGTTTAAATTCAAATTTTATTGATCCGCCTATAACACGCCAAAATCCTAGATTAGATTGCACGTAGAAATAATTTTCTCTGTGGGATTGATACCTGGACTTCAATCCAGATTTATTACTTGACAACGACAGGGTACACTGCCCTAGAGTTGAGTGTTTAGCATAATCCATTATTATTACATAAATCTTTATCACGCTAAACGCGCATAAAAAATTAAGAAGAGTATTGCAAGGGAAGCATAGCATTTCCCAAACACGACAAGTAGCCACGCGCGTCAACATTGTGGAACATCACTAGCCATACATTTTAAAACTACGATATCAGTGCAATGTGCAATCACATACTCTTGAAATTAACATTTATCACCTGATTTTTTGTGATTTTTTTATTTCTTTTTTTTTGTTAGAGATTTTTTTTAATTTTTTTAACTCATATAACCTACTGATAACGAGAGTGGGATGTGCTCGTCGGGAATGTATTTTCTTACTTCCTGTAACTGCTCCTATATACTGTAAAAGGTAAGGATTTGATCGGAGAGGGGTGTCTCCGATGAATCCCCTTCGAAGCTTAAGTTAGTGATTTGTAGGAGAAGAAAAGTTTTAGAGAGAGAAAGAGCTTAAGAGAAAATAATACCAGATGCCCTTTTGTTGGTGGGCTTTGTTGATTATATGATGGTGCTCAGTTCCACGTGTCACAGTGTCACTGGATGGCAGGTAGTAGGTGGAACTAGCCTTTTGGCTCTGTTGCTTGTCCCTTCCAAGAGTGGGTATGTCAGCTTTTTTGATTGAGACTTCCTTTGCTGTTGTAGTCTTGTCGAGCTGTATTGGGCCTTCTTGGCATTAATTGCAGCATTAAATGCACTCTCCTTCCACCGAGGGCAAGAGAATATTTCACGGTGGGATGCCGTATCTATCTCACCTTCACTCGTCACTCAAACTGGGTGGGAGTTATGGGGGTTAGGACAGTTATAGGGGTTATCAAGAGTCCCCCTCGTAACGGTTGAAATTCTTTTAGGATTTCGAGGGCCGACACTATACCATTTGGACTCCTTATGCCCTTTTTGTTTCCCAAGAAAACTTAAATGCCTGTTTCATGCCTAACCAATCAACGAGAGATAGCTATGTGTCATATTTATGACGGTTGGGGATTTCCAAGGGAAAACAGCGTGTGGCAGGGTGTGCAATAATGATGGGGTGGTGACCCTATTACTCTTCGACACACGTCCTTTACGTTTGAAATTTGAACAGGCACTACCCTCTTCCTATAAAAAGAAGTTAGGGCATCCTATCAACACATTTTGCTCGTTTCTTCTCTCTTCTTCTATAAGTGTGTTTCTCTACCGTTCTTTGCCATTTATTCTGCTTTGCCGCAATGATGAAGAATCGCGATAGCTGAGGTATGTCTGGTTGTGAGTCGGAGAGGGCTGGAGCTGGGATATTGGGAATCGTTTATGTAGAGACGATAGCCTACGAAGATCCTCGCCGGTGGTTCTCGAAGTTAGATAAATTGGATTGGCTGAAAGAGGTAGAATACGAGCTACCATGAGAGGCAGGGAGAGCAACGCCCCGTCCCTCCCGCAGGATACTTCACAGTATATTTCGATCAATGCCTGTTGGGGTTCCGTTTTCCTTGGCCGGAGCCTCTGGTGGAACTGCTGATCGCCTATGGACTGCCGTTGGCACAGTGGAGGACATTATGGCCACCCACCACATGATAGAGGGGCTAGGAGGTGTGCTGACGATTGACCTTTTCTGCCAACTTTGTTTGTTGCGTTGGATGTATGGCTATTTCACCTTTAATAAAAAGACCACCTTTGTCAATTTTTCTAACAAAACTTTTAACATCAAACGGTGGAAGGAGCGATTCTTTTTCATAAAAGAACATAAGGACGTACGCCTATTCCCTTGTGAATGGCGGGAAGGAGTGCCAAGAGAGGAGGATACACCCCGAACAATGACCCGGGGTAAATTGGCACTGTACCAACTGTATCGGGATGTTTTGTTGGCGCGATAGACCCTACAAAAAGTGGTTCAAGCATTCTTGGCCTGGATCTCTATTATGAGGGTGGAGGGCTCTGCCGTTATATGCCTAGAAATAGCCACAGGTGTCGTACCTGTGCTCTTCTTGCGGGTTAGTACTGGGTTGTTAGGTCACTAACCCTGATGTTGTCTTGTGCTTTTATGCAGCTTTGTACGGGAAAGCAATCGGGTGGCGCACAGTGGAAGAGGAGGTCGAGAGACGAAGCAAGAGGGCGGCTGACACGAGTAGGTCGACATCTTCAGGGACGAGAGAGGACCCCTTTGCTCTGCCTGTAAAGAGGCCGCGCACTACTCAAGTATTGCTCATAATCCCTGTTCATAACGAAGGATATGCTAGTGTTTAATCTGTATGTTTGTAACGATCCAGGATGTATCGGGTGTCGCCCCGCCCACCAGGAAGACGAGTAACATGGCGGGAAAGTGGTTGGGTAGCAAGTCAAACCCTTCTACCCAGGTTTCGAGATGTCACTTCTGAACCGCCTATCAGAAGGCAATTGGGATGATAGGGGAGCGCGCGAGGACATACTGACATATTTATTGAGGAAAGACCCTTCTAAGAATCCTCGAGAGAAGGATGAAGCCCGGATACACCCTGGGAGTACTGCTGCATTACGGGTATCCCCCTTTCCTCATGTATTTCAATGGAGTCGCGTGATCGTACTTATATGATAATTTGTATTTGCTGGGCCTGAGTGAATTGATTTGCGCGGGTGTGCATGGATTAAAAGACTACCACCGTGCATACTTCTTGGATGAAGAGATGGATAAGCTAAAGAAGGAATTGATCGTGGCTCAGCGACACAGCGAACAATATAAGCTGGAGCTGGCAATGGAAATGTCTCGGGCGGATGCCGCTGTCTCTGCCAGAGAGGAGACCCTTCAGCGATTAGCTGAGGCAGAAAGCCAATTGTCTCAACCCCTGCCCCGCCGTTCTAACCTTAAGGCACATCTTTGTAATAAGTAAAGAGAACTGGAAGCCGTGGCGGGAGAGAAAGCGAAGACAGAATCTTGCCTGGGTGCAGAGTTGAAGGCAGCGAATGATCAGATATGTGAGTTAGAGGCCCAGCGAGTTACGCTAGAAAAGGAGAAAAAGGAGCTGTGCTTAACTCTGGTAGAGGAGTATTCTGACATTACGTATATTTATGTCCAAAAATGCATAAACACGGTGCGAGTCTGAAGTGATATTGTGGTCGCTGAGCAGGTAGATTTCCCCGATCTTGAAAGGATTATCGAGGATATAGCTGCTTACCAGGCCCGTGCAGACAAATGGTTGGAAGAAAAAAGGGCAAAGATTGTGAGGTGCTGAGCTGGAGAGGAATAATGCCGCCATAACGGGCTTCTTCTTTTTACTTTTTGCGTTTATGCGTATATGTACCAACATCTTTTGTTGCTTTGATTGTTCTTTTTTTGTGTAAAAATGACAAAAACACCATTGCTGTTAACACTTTGCTCCTTTTTACAATGCCTATTTTTTTGAAACCTTGTGAATGCTTGTGTGCAAAACATTTTCAATCGTCTCTTACCTCTTGCGGTGCGAGAAGATCAATTGAGGAAGGGCTGGCTACTTGCCTCTTGAGGTTGAAGGAGCTAATGAGGGGTGACTGGCTAGCTGCCTCATATAAGGAGAGATGTTTGATCACTTCATAGCAATACCTGATCAGCGAGGGGGTACAGGTTAATCGCCTCCTCATGTTGATGATGTCAATGAGGGGTAACTAGTTAGCCGCCTCATGATTAAGTTTAGAGCCGATGGAGGAGAGATACTCGATCACTCTATGATAAATAGATCAGTGAGGGAGAGTAGGTCAATTGCCTCCTGATGTTGATGAGGTCAATGAGGGATAAATGGTCAGCTGCCTTATGATTAACTTTAGGACCGATGGAGGGGAGATGCTCGATCACTCCATGGAAAATAGATCAGCGAGGGAGAGCAGGTCAATCGCCTTCCGATGTTGATGAGATCAATAAGGGGTGACTGGTTAGCCACCTCATGACTAACTTTAGGGTCGATGGAGGAGAGATGCTCGATCACAACATGGCGAATAGATCAGTGAGGGAAAGCAGGTCAATCGCCTCTAAATGTTAATAAGATATGCAACTGTTTATGATAAAGCCAAGTCTTTTATACTCACAACATTTTACTTACATTTGGGACCGGGGGGGGTATAATCTCAGATTTCAGGAGTTCCATGTTCTGGGCAGTTCCTTCCCGTTCATCCGTTCAAACACACGGTAGCTGGCCCTACGACCTCTTTGACTCTGTATGGGCCCTCCCAATTGGCGGCCAGCTTTCCCCTGCTTTTTCGGAGCTTGTGCATCTTGGGTATCCTGCAGAACCAGGTCTCCTGAATGTAGGGTTACACTTCGAATCCTCCTATCATGGAAGCGTGCCACCCTTGCCCTCTAGGCGGCCATAAGAATGTATTCCCTGTCTCTTCTTTCTTTTATGGAATCCAAGTGGTGGCGGAGGTTGATGTTGTTTTGTTCCTCTGAATAGAATACAACCCTATCGCTGGGAGCTCCGACTTCCACTAGGATTACTACTTCTACCCCGTATACAAGGGCAAAGGGGGGTTTCTCTCATGGCTAAAGTAGGTGTAGTGCGATATGCCCAAAGCATATTGTTAAGCTCATCAGCCCAGGACATTTTATGTCCCTCTAACCGCTTTTTGAGCCCACTTCCTAGAGTCCTGTTAGTCACCTCTGTTAGCCCATTAGTCTGGGGGCGAGCAACAGATGTGAAGTGCTGTTGAATGTGGAGATTAAAGCAGAAGTATTTGAACTTGGCAAACTCAAACTGGGTGCTATTGTCGGTTATGATTTTGTATGGGATGCCAAACCTTGTGATTATTTGGTCCCACACAAAATCAATGATCTTTTCTGGAGTAAAGGTGTTAACTGTTTGTGCCTCGACCCACTTGGAAAAATGGCCTACGGCCACCAGGAGAAACTTATGCTGGCAGCTGGCTTCAGGTATGGGCCCCATGATGTCAATTCCCCATATGGCGAAAGGGCAAGCCAATAATATCCCTGTCTGCTCCGCTGGCGGTAAGTGTGTTTTTCGAGTGTTGATCCGACATTGATGACACACCGCTATATATCCTTTGGTGTCCGCTTCCATTGATTCCTAGAAAAAACCGCTCAGCCTTGCTTTCCTTACCAAGGATTGTGCCGCATAATGGGAACCACATATACCTTCATGAATTTCCCGCAGGATGTATGCCCCTTCATATTTATCGACATACCTGACGAGTGGATACGCGAAGGATCGCCTGTAAAGTTGGTTATCCATTAGTACATACCTTCCCGCCTGCCTGGTTAAAGCAGTTGCTAAATCTTTTTCTTCTAGGAGTTTCCACTTGCCAGGAACTGAATAAGAGGTGCATGCGAATCCGCTAGGGAGGTTGAGACAGGTGGGGCTTGCTCTATAGGCACACTGGGCTGCCTTTGAACTTTGATGGGCCCTGCAGGAAGGCCCGCTCACTTGAATCTATCACCGCTTTTGCCAGCCTGTCAGCTTCTGCGTTTTGCTCCTGTGAGATGTGTTCTATGACCCAGGAAGTACCTCGCTTTTCTATCTCGACCAGCAAGGTTCGAACCGCCTTTAAATAGTCTGCCATGCTAGCATCCCTTGTCTAAAAGTGCTTATTGATTTGGTTGGATACCAGCCGAAAGTCACTTCGTATGCAGACCCGATCAGGAGCTAGCTCCTTAATGAGTTGTAATGCCTTAATCATGGCCTCATACTCAGGTGCATTGTTAGTAGCTAGAAATGCTAATTGGGCAGCGTCCCTTAGGCGTATTTGATCAGGGCCCTTGAGGAATACCCCAATTCCGACGCCTTCTACTGAGGAGGCCCCATCAGTTTGTACTATCCACTCCTCTAGCTGGAATGGCGGTTGGTCTTCCAGTCCTGCAAACTCAGTGATGAAATCAGCCAATACTTGGGCTTTTATCGCTAGCCTGGCCTGGAAACAGATGTCAAACTCTCCCAGCTTGACCGCCCACTCTAAAATTCTTCCCAATGTTTTCGGTTGCTGCAGTACCCTTCTCAATGGGTACCCCGTGCGGACTATCATGGGGTGGGCTTGGAAGTAAGGTCGAAGCTTGGTAGAAGCCATGAAGAGTGCCAAGGCAAGCTTCTCTATTTTGGGGATTTTCACCTCTGCTTCCTTGTGGACATGGCTTACATAGTACACTGGGTATTGCTACTGATGCTCTTCCTTGATCACTACAGCTCCTACTGCCTCTTCTGTGGCAACCAAATAAATGATGAGTGTTTCACCTGGCTGAGGTCGACTAAGCAATGGCGGGGTTGCCAAAAAGTGTTTGATGTCGTCGAAACCTTTTTGGCATACTTCGTCCTACTTGAACTTCTGATCTTTCTTTATGTCCTGGAAGAAAGGTAGGCATCTTTTGGCCGAGAAAGAGATAAAATGCCCCAGTGCGTTCAGGCGCCCTTTGAGCTTTTGCACCTCATTGATGTTTCTCGGTGGTTTCATACTAAGTATCGCTTTGATCTTTTTCGGGTTGGCCCCTATTCTTCTATGTGAAATCATGAAGCCTAGAAACTTCCCCGCCTTTATTCCAAAGGTGTACTTTTTTGGATTCAGCTTTAGGCAAAACCGTTGTAATATCTGAAAAGCTTCGTGTAGGTCTACCGAGTGGTCTGCCTATTTTTGCTTTTAACTATCATGTTGTCCACATAGACCTCCACTGTCTTTCCCACTAGATGACTGAATATCTTGTTGACCAAGCACTGATTTGTTGCTCCCGCATTTTTCAGCCCAAAAGGCATGACTTTATGACAATACGTTCCCTTATGGGTGATGAAAGAGGTCTTTTCTTCATCATCTGGATTTGATTGTAGCCTGCTGTAGCATCCATGTTTGAGTATACTACGTACCCGGAAGTTGAGTCCACCAGCTGGTCGTTGTTTGGGAGAGGGTAACTATCCTTCGGGTAGGCCTTGTTCAAGTCTGTGAAATCTACATACATTCTCCAGGCTCCACTGGGCTTCTTAACCATAACCACGTTGGATACCCATCTAGGGTAATGCACTTCTTTAATGTGCCCTACCGCCAGCAACTTCAGGACTTCAGTCCTGGCGGCTTCTTGTTGTTTCGGTGCTTGTCTTCTGCGTTTTTACACAACCGGTGTTGCCTTGGGGTCCACATTGAGGGAGTATTGGATGACCGAAGTCGGGACTCCTTCTATGTCGTATTGGGACCAGAAGAAGGTATGACATTCCTCAATAAGGACCTGAGTGAGGCGGGCACGTAGGTCGTCGGATATTTCTTTGGAGATTTTCACCTCCTTTCTGTCGCCAACCGCAAGGGCTTCCAGCTCATCCACTTGTTCCATGTGGCCAGAGCTATCTTTGAATTGGGCTTATTCCACCACTTCTGTCGACATCAAGTGGGCCCTCTGAGCTGTCTGCTGACTCCATTGTACCACAGCCATCCCTCCTGAGGTCGGGATTTGTAGTCTCAGGCGGCTAGGGAACAAGATAGCTTCCGTTCCATTATAAGGCAGGGGTGCATCGATGATTGTAAAATCTGCATCAGCTCTCCATATGTGATCTCCATCCCCTACCTCCAGCGCCAACGTGGTTAGGCCTATGATTGGCAGTTAGTACCCACCTAGGCCCATAAGCGGGACCTTTGTCGGTCGTATCATTTGGCACTCCACCTATATCTTATCGGCGATGTGATAGGTAATGAGGTTGACCGAACAACCCGAGTCTACAAGAAATCGTTTGACAAGATAATACTGGAGCTCGACATCAATAATCATAGCACTCGAACCCTCTACGAGGTCTCGGATCGCCTCCTTAGGTCCAGGAGGGACTTTGATACGTCTCCAAATGCCAATCTCTACTTTTCTTTAGGGGTGTTCAAAAACCGAACCGAACCAAAATAACCGACTAAACTGATAAAATTTGGTTTATCGGTTCGGTATCATTTTATATTTTATTAATTTTTGGTTT
>CAOJCR015032214.1:0-10811 GCA_948330485.1 Euphorbia neoarborescens
TATATATATATATATATATATATATATATATAATTCACAAAACATCTTAAAAAAATACATATAATATTATATGTATGTTACAAACTTAAAAGATCACCAAAATGTACTATCAAAGACACATAAAGACATAGACACAGATACATCTACAAAGCTATATGCATCGTCTTAAAGTCTTTGTATCTTCTTTCGGATCAACCTACTGCAAGTATACAATAAGTACTTCATGAGTTCTTAAAGATGGCAACAACTAGAATTTGTTCTTACATGCCAAAAATAAGAAATTCAGCAACAATAAATGGATCAACAACAATATATCATACATATGCAATGAAAAGTATATAGAATATCAGTAGAAAACATCTCATTCTTAAGGATGAACACATTCAGGAGTAGTATTAAGGTTAGCCAAAACACACTCTTAAGCAAAAACATCACATTAGTAGTCATGATAGAAATAGGAAAACATAACTCGAATTGATGCATTCTTTAGAAGAAAATGAACAGAAAAATAACTCCTACAAGGCAAAGCCTTTCCCATGTGTAAGCTAAGAGCAAAAGATTGATTTTCCAAAAGCTAACTGTTACTCTCAAGCTCTATTATCTTACTTATAATTTTTTATGATTTGGATATAAAAATCTACTTGGTTTACTACTATTTTATATTTTAGATTGCAATGGTAATTCCTAAATCAAATTCCTAAACCACAAGAATCAGGTCTATATGCATAGCATCACTTGGATTAAAGTAAAATTCCTAAACCAAAACAATAAAATGTCTAAGAATCAAACAGCAATGTAGCATTCTGAATATTATACTCAGTTTAGGAATAGACCAAATGAAGCAAAGAAACCATTTTTAAAACACCAATGTGAGGATAGCAATAAAAGTAACTTCCAAATACCATTTTAATGAAGAGCAGAATTTTATTTGAACAGCAGACTATTTTTAAAACAACCCATTGAAGAGTTGCAAACACCACACAATTTGGCATCAGACCAAGACAACCACAGCTAAAAGAAGGAAACAAAATTGATTTAATGTGGCTTACAACCATTATCCATCTTCTGAACTAAAACAACAGCAACAAAAGAACAGCACTCGATGATTCAACTATTACAAATTATGATGATATGTTGTTCTCATGATCTTCGAACTATGAATATCATATGTTAATTGCCAACAAGCAGAAAACATGATTCCAAGCAGAATAATACAACAAAGAACACCACACAGTTGAAATGGAAACTCACAACACTTCGAAGCTCAAATTTGAGATTTTACCTAGCCTTAGTTGATTTACGATTGTAACTAAATTCATCTACCTTCTACTTTGTATTTCTATATAACTAATTTCATCTTATAAGAAGAGAATCTTATCATATCAAAGAAAATCAGCCCATTAAAGAAACAAAGCAGTATCCAAATTAAGCAATTGTTGCAAGTACATACAGCAGGAAAAAATCAGTATTTCAAACATTGTCCGGACTAGTCACTAATAACTTCATAAATGAACTGTTTCAGAAAAGTAAACACCTTTAGAAGATAAAGTCAAGAGCATACCACTATTTTATTCCCTTTCGAATAAGGCGGCAGAAAATTCCGCTCACTCATCCCGTAACCCTGAGATATCCTTCTCAGTATACTCAGTTGTCATTGAGAACTACAATAAAAGGCAAAAAAACACATGAATATTCAGCAATAACACATATTTATACACAATGATATCAACAATAAACTTACATTGTCTTTCAAGATTTTGATATCTGCAACAATATCTTTTGTATACTTCATAACGAAGTATCCACAATCAGTAGATCTATATTGCTTAGGGCACTACAACAAAATTTGAAATAACTAAACAAGCTAAACCTTATTTTATTAGATCTATAGCCCAACATTTTAGAAAGAATAATCAGGCATATGTGTTGTAGCAGAATAAGTAATGATATTCAGCAGTTAAATACAAACATCACGTGCTAACAAAATACTTACCGAGCTGTACACTAATGAGAGATTTAACCTATTCTTCTTCTTCTTCGCATGAGAGATCTTAACTCCCCTGAAAAATAAAAACACACATATCAATTGTTAACAAAACCCAATGACCAAGTTGTAAAATGAACTTTAACAAAATTGAAAAAAAAACTCAACTGGTTTATAATCTGTTCTAAATCTTGGCAAGGTTTCGTCCCAATAGAATCTAAGTAGTAGACATTGGACTCCAACACATCAATCGCTACTAAAACCCAATGGACACTAAATATATAATTTTAAAATATTAATTCAACCCATTTATATTGATATAATGCTTACGAAAAAAATAATGGAATAAATAATGTACCTTGAATTGTATGGGAGCAATGTTATTTGGCCACCAAGTGCTGCACACAATCGATCTGCAATATACTGCGACCTCTTTGTCACAAACTGTTGTTTTTCTTTGAGTGGGCATGGAACAGCACTCCATAAGGCAAATTGAATAGGCATTTGTTCGCCATTATCTTCCATTTTCTCATGCAAGTACCTATTAGTTTTTAGATTAAAATATTAGCTAATAGTAAACAAAATTAAAATGAAACTATAAGAGCAAAACTCAAAATCTTACATGGACCAAATTTCTAAAATAGAATTGTTAACCAAATCATGGTTTATCACATCCTGACAAATTTGTTTGTCCAGAATTATTTGGTTTTGAATCCCAAACAGATCACTATCATTCTTAATTACAAACCCCCTCTCCAAGCAATTGTTCACTAAAATGTTGAATATTTTTATGTAGTTGGTTGTTTCCATCTTTTTAACTAAGGCAGATCTAGTGTTCTTTCTCATCACAAGCCTTCTTGAAGCAGTTTTTTCCATCTTTGATTTCTTTACAGGCCTCTCTTCTTCTTCTTCGACACAAAAAATGTCATTCATCTCCCAATCAATCACAATATCATTATCATTTTTTGGCTTGCAAATTTCTACTTCAAACAGAATCTCGTTTTCCTTTATTATCATTTCTTGCTCGCCACTTTCAATAACTTTCAGCCTCGCTGCAATATAAGGAGATCTTTTAATTGGTTGTATGTCTGCAACATTCTTTCTTTTTTGAACAAGCATTCTTTCTTTTTGAACAAGCATCACCCTTTCTCAAGTCATCAATTAAGGGTGCTAGGTAGACATTTATATTATTTCCAGGTTGTTTAGGACCAGAGATTAGAAGAGATAACATCATGAATTTTCTCTTCATGCTAAGCCAAGGTGGAAGGTTGTAGACAACTAAAAAAGAGGCCAACAACTATAGGTCGTGCTAAGTGTACTATGTGGGTTGACTCCATCAGTAGAGAGCAATAACCTAAGATTTCTAGGCTCCTGACCAAAGGCAGGCCACTTGTTATCAATATGTTTCCATGCCAGAGAGTCTGTTGGATGGTGAAGTTTTCCATCCTTAACTCGGTGTTGTTCATGCCAAATCAAATATTCGACCGTTTTATTTGATTGAAACAAGCGTTTGAACCTCATAATAGGGGGAAAATACCATAACACTTTGGCAGGTACTCTATGGGAAGCTATGTTTAAACCATTTTTATTTTTCTTCCATCTAGAATATCCACAATTGGGACATTTCTGTAGGTCAGTAAATTCTTCATGATAGAGTATGCAATCTTTAGGATAAGCATGTATTTTTTGATAATTTAAACCAAGTACCTTCATAATTTTCTTGGCCTCATACATTGATTTCGAAATTGTGGTATCTTTAGGCAGAATGTCAGATAGAACCTCTAACAAACCAGTGAACCCATGATCTAACCACCCATATTTTCCCTTAACATTATATAACAGCATTAACCCCGACAACCTTGAATGCTTTGAGCCAGGGAAAAAGGGCTTCTCAGCATCCTCGACTAAATGTTTAAAACCCTTAGGATTATTTTCAAATTGTTCAAAACCATCATTGAACATGTCATCAATATTATTCTGATCCTGAAACTTATATGCTTGGGAACTACAAGAACCAGAATTTTTCTCAGACTCACCATGCTTGGTCTAAACAAGATATGTTGGTAGAAACCCTAGGTTATATAAATGGACTAACACATGCTCAGGACTATAAAACTCCATGTTGCAGCAATGTACATAAGGACAACTAATTGATCTATGATTCTCAACATTTCTCATAGCAAACTCTATAAATTCTTCAACCCCTTTTCATATTCATCAGACACACGATTACCATCAATTATCCAAGATCTATCCATTTGAAGATCAATGCCTATTAATTAAATGGGAAAATCACAAACATAGTCATTCTAATAATTATCTAAACAAATAAATCATCAACACATGAATGAAAAAATTGAACCTACAAATCTGACACCGAAATTTACATACTACAGACATAAGAAATTCACACTTTAATCCACAAATCCAGTAATGCAAAATTTGACATAGCAGCAAACACAATTGAACTCATAATTGCAACAAAGTGGTTTAGTCCTTGGAAATTATATTAGAGAGACATACCTTATAATTGTAGCAAACTTCTTAACAAATAGTAGTAGAAGCAACTGATGTAGAATAATGATAATAACAAGCGACCAAACTTAAAAACTTTTCAGGCTTAAAAAAATAAAAATAAAAATTAGATCAGTTATAAACAAATGGAAACATTGGCAACAAACAGAAATGGAATTGGACTGACAATAAATGACTTGTGGTACGTGGCATTATGACCTCCACCATGAAGATTATAATCTTCTAGTAGCTCGAAGCTAGGAGTTTTCCAACCTATATACCAACAACGACTAATTTCCAAAATATAGTAACACACATAGTAAGCTTACAGATCTTAAGGCAATACAACCAACATAACTACAATAATCAAACCTAACCCAGTAAAACAATATCATTTCATAAGAAATTAACTAAACAATATGTACCAATAGAAGAGAAATGGACTGAACAAATAGAAACTCATCAAGTTAAAACCGTAGAAACTGAAAAACATGCAATTAAACAATTTGTTAAGTCTTCGCAGAACATACATGTGTTTAATTACCAATTAATCACAACAAAATCATGTGTAAGAGAATATCAGCATAACAGCATCCATTATCTGGAATTAAATCACATAACAGCAGACATGCGTTTAAAACTACTAAAGCATCCAGTGAGGCAGATGCAAAAATGAGAAGAAGATGTCGAAGAACCAGTGAGGCAAAGACAAAAATGAGAAGAAGATGTTGAAGAACCAGCAAGGTAGAGATAAAAACAAGAAGAAGATGTCGAAGAACCCTAGCCAGCAAAGGGAAACTGAGACAGTATGTGAAGGGAGAGAGGAGAAGTGAAGAACCCTAGTTATTTTGGGGAAACTGAGCCAGAACGAAAATGATAAGGAAGGATAGAGGAATACTTTTAGGTTTCCCTCCTAAAATAATTAGTTTCCCTCTAAAACTTTAATATAATAATATATAATAATTAAAAGAAATTTAACTTTAAAATAATTTAATTATTTTTTTTTATCATTGTAACACTTTTTTATGATACTTTTACCTAAGTGTCAGTATTTCTGTAATACCTCTTGTATCAGTAAAATTTACTGATACTGTGACATCAGCAATCTCTGATACATACACGTTAAAGTGAATTCAGCCTCTAATCACTGATACTATTTTCTCTAGTATCACTGTGTTAATATCATAGAAGGCCATTTTTCTACTAGTGCCGGCTCTCTTAAGAAAGCGCCTATTGTGACTGCAACCTCACAAGGATGCCTATTGTTAAAGCCACTTATAGCCCCATACTAACTCTTCTTGTTTGAACCTATTTGGGGAGAGAAATAGCATATATTTTATTATGGGACCCTTCTTTGCTATCCGGACTTGACCTACATGCATATAGAAACCTTAGTAATTACCCTTGGGTTTCCAAAGCGTAAAAATTAATCTGTTAGCACTACCCTTGCCATGTCTATATCGATGGCAAGGAAATCCCTCCTAGGAATGGTAGATACTCACCGACCTGCATTGAAACATAGGTCCGCTCACATGATATTTGATCTTTTGGTTGTGTTTATTCATATTTCCAAATGTAGTATAAATTGTAAACGTGCTTAGATTTAGGTTTTGTTTTCACTCCATCAACAACACTTGATCATTCAGCCTACTAACCATGTATATAGGAACTTTTAGTATATTTACATATCTAACCCACATCATTATTCTAATCGAGAGCATGTGCTACATTTTAGAGCTTGTCTGCACATCACGATCTGTCTATCATGCATCACCACACACTTCCATATCATGCGTCATACATGATGCCATGTTATGCATCATCAACATATAATGCTATATCATTCATAGAATATGATGTCATGTCATTCATATCATACACAATGCCATTTTATGTATCATACGTGACGCTATGTCATTCATCACCTTATGATGACATGCCATACGTAATGTTATGTCATGCCTCATATATGATACCATGTCATGCCCTACCATATGTAATTCCATATCATTCATACCATATGATGCCATGTCATTCGCCATCAACACTCATTGCCATGTCATTCATACCAAATGATTCCATATCATTCATCTTCAATATGCAATACCATGCCATCCATACCATATGATGCCATGTCATTAATCAACATACAGTGCCATGTCATTCATACTTTATGATGCCATGTTATTCATCCCAAGTAATGACATGTTATTCACCCCGATGCCATATCATTCATCGTAATCATATGATATCATCTCATTCATCCCACATGATATTGTATCATTTATCATCATGTGATGTTATATCACCCATCTCACATGATTCCATGTCATTCATCCTCATTGCATAATGACATGTCATGCATTAGTACATATTGTAATGTCACGCATCACCACATAATGCCATGTCATGCACAAAGACATGTCAAGCATTATTGACATACAATATCGTGTCATTCAAACCACATGATTCCATATCATTCATGCATCATCATCTAATGCCACATTATACACAAATTCCATATCATACATCATACATGATTCTGTGTTATGCATCATCACACAATGCTATGCCATCCATTATACGTGATTCCATCCAATGCCATGTCAGACCTAAATGTTATATCATGCACCGTACACGATGCTATGCCATGCATCACCACCTAATGTCATGTTATACATGATTTCATGTCACGTATCACCAATTAATGCCATGTCATTCACCACCATATCATGATAGGTCAGACATAATGCCATGTCATACATAATTCCATTTCATGCATCATACACGATGTCATGATATGCATCATCATCGTTATACTTAACCATATCACACATCACCATATAATTCCATGTCATACACCACAACATAATACCATATTGCACCTTACAATGTAATTCCCTGTCCAGTATCATGGCATGTCATACATTGCTATGCACTATCACATTCTCTTTCATGACATGCTAGGTCTTTCCTCGTAATATGATTAACATTAGTCATAATATAAGAATTACATCATGTTGTTCCGTAACACAATCACTGTATGACAGTGTATGTTATGTATTTTCTCTAAACTTCTAGGCGTCTAGGGGCATCAAATGTATAGGAGCCAGTTAGTGCACCCGTCATATATTATTAGACTTACCTCCTAATTGGTTCATCCAAACTCTATGGAATTTGTTTCCACCTACATATTAAAGTCATCTTATGCATTTACGGGTCCACATGAGTTAGATTGCAGCCTTCATCAAATTTCTCCTCCGGTGGGAAAAATCCATAAGATATATATGGTCACAGGCTCCCGCATACTGACTTCTAACAACTGACTCAAGCTAACTTATACCAACCCATGCAAATTGCATTCGTGCATAAAATTCATATCCATTGAATTGACTTAGTTTTGTTCTACATAAACCAATATGCTCATCCATCACCTTAGGTATACGAATAGGAGTTTCCCAATGCATGTCACATGCCATACTAGCTCACTATTTTTGTGCAGCCATTTGACATTCTCTTAGGATAGGACAGCATGATCTTGCTTCAAAAGCATCATTGTCCAATAAGCATCACATTTTCTCATATCTCCTATGTGTCATTCATACCTATGATATCATATTAGCCTCTTTTATGTAGCCCTATACATTCTTTTCCATTTTTTTTATCATGTTCCATAGCATACATCATCCATTTGCCATGTCACTAACCCTTTTGTTGCAGCCATACAATATTTTTGCATGACTGCATATCATGACATCAATTTTATTTCATGTCATTTTAGGCTAGGGTTCTATCATGTTCCCAAATGCCTTTACCATGTTGGGCCGAGTCCCACTTTATTCATATTTTGTCAAGTCCCATTTCATTTATGCATGATAGGATTCTATCAATGTACCTGACTGCCTCTATCATTTTGGGCCAGTCCATTCCATATTAGGTAAAGTTTCCATAGGGGATTCCGAACCACTTTATTTTTATAGAGTGACATCATTCTATATTAGATAAGGGTTCCACTCGGGATCCTGAACTGCGAAACTTTCATAGATAGACATCCCTCTATGTCAGGGCTATAAAAATCAACCACTTCACCACAATCACCATTAACATCATAAAACATTTATGTCCATACACATATGAGCCCATGTATGCATCCTTGTATCCCTCTAAGTTTTGCTTCTGTTTTGTGCTCCAAAGTCTTGGACTCAGGTACTAAAAAGGGATAAAGCCTAGAGAAGAGTGGAACACTTATCAATAGGTGGTCAACCATGCAGAAGGGGGTGATGAACTCCTAAGCTTAATGTAAATATAGCCGGTTCGAATATATGAGAATGGATAAACCCACTCTATAAAGGTTCCCTACCTACGAGGTAGTTATTTTGTCTCTATGAACTTGTTTTGTACTGATATTTCTACCAACAACATGTGCTAAAGTGTTTCAGTTTTTATCCATTATTATATGTGCAACCTCTATTTATATTTATCCGTTTGTGCGATACATTGCATAAGCACGACATTAAATACAGTAAATCTGAGTGCCATAGGATATATATAAGTTGACTTTAAAACTGATTACGCTCTATCTTGAATGGTAAGGTAGAGAATTGCGAAATTCCAAAAGAGAAAAACTCAAAATTTAATCACTGTCGGTGGTACCAGCAACAGTAAACACCTATACGAGTCGAAAAGTGTTTTAAATATGGATGAGAATGATCCTATTGCAATTGTTTCATTAATTTTTGTTGTGAACACTGTTCTTTACAAACAACTTAATGTAATGAAAATCCTTTTCTTACTTATGCGATATTTACATTTATAATTTTGTTCTTGCACATGATTCTTCATCGACCATATCTTACGTACATCACATTGTGCTGCATGAGTTCATCATGAATCGAAAGGATTTAAAGGATGCTTATTCCATGAAATCTGAAAAACAATAATGACAAATGATCATGTTGTTTGTATTTACGAATATGGATCGCGCTAGTAGCCTCAAAGGATTGTGATGACTAACGTATTGGGGGTATTCATCTCAATAACTGGGAATAATCTAGTACAAGGCATTTATGTCATGATGTAAGCCAATATCTCTTTGAATGATAACAAGAAATGCTCCCACTGTTCGTACCTACGAATATAGATTGGACTGGTAGATGTAAAGGATTGTGATGTCCAATTTGTTGGGGGTACTCAGATCAGTAACCAAGAATGCTCTAGTATACGTTATTTAAGTCCTGACAGAAATTATTAAATTTTCTAAAGAAGAAAAAAAATCTATATGGAATCTGCGTCGCTTTGTGTCCTTTTCAATTGCAGCCATGATGAGTTTATTAACAATGTATAATGTCTGTCAAGATATATTTACATGTTGACATCACATGAAAAATCAAAGTTGCATTGGTTAAAACATGCATTCACAGAAAGCACATTGCATCGTGTTGGTTATAAAATGCATTGTTCTTCAGTAGAAATACATTTAGCACATGAAATTTGCAATCATTTTTCGTCCATCTCCACCAACCTAAGGGGCATGACTTCTATATAACCCCTAAAGACCATTTATCTCACCTTCAGCCTAGGGAAATGTCATCTACATGACCCCTATGACAATTTCATTTCACTAATCAGCCCAAGGGGCATGTCATCCACATAACCCCTAAACAAGCTCAATTTCATCCTTGACCCAAAGCGTGTCACCTACGTGATGTCTACCTCCCTTAATTCAAAGAAGCCAACCCAACCTGCTAATGGCATACATCACTCAAACTTCTAGTAAGCTAAACCGTAAAATAGTAAGCTATTTAGCTATTTTTAGGGGCACAAAACCAAAAAGGCTGATCAAAACAAGGAAGGGTGATAGTCAAGTTCGAAGTCACCTTCATCTTTCCTGTTGCACTCACATTCACTACATCGTAATGTTATACGCGCTCGCATCTTACTCAAATGATCCCACTTCACCAGTACACATAACTGAGACACATCAGAGCATCTCAAATTTATACATTCTTCCCTATGGAGCCATTAAAAGACCATCCAATCAGGCCAGGACCCAAGACAATTTCCCTCCAACGAAATTAAAAGGCATAGTCTCAAGTTTTTCCAGCATGCGTCACCCCCAGCAGAACTGCGAATACATGCAATAAACCATTCTACTTCCCCAGTAGATACTGGACACCCCTAGCTGAGGAGATAAGGGATCTGAGCATCATCTTCTCCCAGCTTAATAGTATCCTTAATATTTTTCATGCATATGCACCTAAGCATACATGCATACGCATTATGTGTTATCATATGCATTTCAGCATCTGATTTT
>CAOJCR015032748.1:0-10263 GCA_948330485.1 Euphorbia neoarborescens
TCCATGGAAAGAGACTGGCCATCTGATTAAAAGAGAGGTCTTGCATCCTCATGACATTGTAATAGTTCTGAAAATGAACCCTTGGTGGGCCATTCCCTTTGTATGGAGGGAGAGTAGACATTCTAAAGTTAGGAGGGAGCAGTTCTGCCCTGCTTCCATGGCTTCTTTCATCACTGAGCCACTGACGCCCCCAGCTTTTGCCATTTCCTTGAATTTTGATAAAATGGCCTCCATTTCCAGACAATTTTCAGTCAATCTTCTTTTAGCCTCTATCTCATCCACTACAGGGTTTTACCTTAATTGACGATCGGCTTCAATACCCGCATTTATTGCTTCTTCTAGCACTTGTTCAGTTACTTAAGTCGAGTCATACACCCTCTCATTTTCAAGAGATGTGGGGAAATTAGCCAGCACCCTTGCATCCAAATCTCCCTAAATTGTAGTTAGTAGGAAATTCTTGATCGGTCAGAATCCAAAAGAGCCATAACAAGATCATCATCACTCGAAACTCTACTGTTGTCACCCTAATCTTCCTTTTCTGCTTGAATTGGAACTAGTCTGTCAATTTTTGAATCCACCCTTGCTAATTGTCTACCACTTCTTTTCTAAGCCGTGGTATCCTAAAATCACAAAGAGTTAGATAGATGCGTGAGTATGCATTGGCATGTCTGTGCATGGTTATGAAGATGGACACACATGATGTATGGAATTTTATATGACTATAGATGATGTGAATGCCATGGAATTTTGAGATTGGTGCGACTCTATAAATGTCATGGCACTCTGTGCCATGAGATGTATTGTTGTGGGTGGTATGGCGTTCAGCCATATGAATTATGTAAGTGTCATAACATGTTAAAATGGCATGGAATTACGAACTGGATGACACTGTATATCATGAACTTGATTTTACAAATGATATGACATTCTATGAATGATATGGTGTTGAGAGTGGTGTGGAATTTAGACATATGAATTATGTAAGTGTTATGACATGTTAGAATGGCATGGCATTATGAAGTGGATGATACTATATATCATGAATTTGATTTTATGAATGATATAACATTTTTTGAATGATATGGTGTCGAGAGTGGTGTGGTGTTTGGCCACACAAATTATGTAAGTGTCATGACATGTTAAAAACGTCGTGGCACTACGAAGTGGATGACATTGTGTATCATGAATTGGATTTTATGAATGACATTGCATTTTTTGAATGGCATGGTATTATGACATGGCATTGATATAACATTTAAATGAATAACACATAAATGAATGGCATTTTAATCTGGGAACATGGAAGTTTTGCAAATTTCATTCATTTAATAAAGAGGATAAGCATCATAGAATGGAAACAAAGCTTCATTGAAATGTATTCATCAAAAGAAGAAGATACGATGATCACTTCCCAAATTTATATATGAAACTAGACCTTTCTTCACGAGTAGGTAGAGCTCTACTCCGTTCGAGCCAAGTCTTGTACTTTTTGTCGGGTTCCGCCACTGATGAGTTGACATCAAGTTTCTCAAAACGCAAGTCATGAGCCCACCTCTCTATGAATATGTTGCTCCAGGTTCTGTGTACTCAGCTTCTTTTGGTTTTGAAACCAAGGTTGGGACTTATTGCGAGAATCTGTACGGTCAGTATAGCCTCAATAGTAAATAAAAGGTGAGCCTTGTAAGGCCTAACAGCTTGATATCAAGATTCCTTATGGATACATGGACATTGATTATTTTCCACCAAGGATATGTCCACCATATATTTGAATGGGTTAGACTAGACCATTTGTGAATCGAGTCTTCCTTGCTTAGGTATAGTGTTCCCGAAGTGAGAAAGGGTTGTTGCGTGATTTAGGGAAGTTTGTAATTAGAGAGAAGACCTTTGGGCAGTGCAATTAGGGATAGCTTTTCCACTAACCAAATTTGAAGAATGGTTAGATGTTGGCTTATATGGATGTCGTCGGTCTTGGAATATTTATTGAGGGAGATGAGGGGTTTTAACGAGGATGAGGCCTCCGGGGGAAGCCCCTTTAGCCATTTGTGGGATAGTGGAAGCTAATCTGAAAGGGTAGGTACTGTATGGAAAGCCTAATAGTTGATGCATGATCATCATGCTTACCATATCTATCCAACTAGGGTATGTACCGGATGTGAGGGAAGACCAATCAAAGACTGCTATCAGGTCGAATCCCGTGGTGGAAGTACCCTCATGAAGCAGAGAAAGGAAAACTTCATGTTCTACCATGGGAAATGAGAACTCTTGGCCATCATTTTAAGGTGTCCATATACAAACTCTTGTATTACAAGAAGGGTCTTTCGGGAGCTAGCTACACCAATGATGGCACTGAATTCTTCAAACATTGGACATAGCTCATGATCTTCGAACCTGAAAACATTATCTTATAGGTCCCAAAATGTGATACAAGCCCTCAACAATTTAGGCAAATGTCGAATGTCGAAGCAAAGTTTGGCATCCCTCAAGCCAAAAGTTTTGAACATGGCCCAATCCGAGTTTCGGAGTAATTTGAGGAATATCTGAAGCCTTTGTCCAAAATCCACTATGGAACCTGCTGAAAATATGAAGATTACAAGTAAATTTGTTTTCGAAGTCATTGCAAACACGAGAATGCAAATCAAAGTGATGAGATGTGATGTGATTTTAGCGTGATATGGATTTAAACAATAATAAGTAATAAATGCTAAACTCTCAACTCTAGGGCAGTGCAACATGTCGTTGTCAAGTAATAAATCTGGATTTGAGTCTAGGAATCGATCCCATAGGGAACCTACTTCTACGAACTCTAGTTCTAAGGCTTTGGCGTGTCAAAGGCAGTATCAATAAACAGAATTAAAACTAACTTAACACTACTTCTACTCCTATCTACGACCAGTTACCAAATCACCCCCTTTGCTTCTGAATTCACAAAAAATCAACTGATAGTTTGCCTACTTATGAATACCGATGGTAATGAACCCTTATTAATCTAGCAAACAATTAAATGATAAAGCAATGAAGGCAATCAAAATGATATCGCGCACAAGTCTTGATAGATATTCCTACTGTCTAAAGCTCCTATGGTAAGGTGATCTGAACGGCCCGCCTAGTTCTATGATTCAAAAATTAAGTACGCTTAAGTTTCGTAGGATTGTCAATCCTCCTGGTTTTCCAGTTTTCAGGCTGGATCACATAACAGATATGAATCAAATATTTATTCAAGTTTACGAAGCTATCAATCACGTATGCACCAAAATCAAATCAATTAACAATCATAAACCCTAACTTTAATAGCAAGGTTAATCAATAAGTATGGAAGACATAAACATGAATATCATCACTCGTAATATCTAAGCGGATCACAATACGTATTAAAGACGAAGAATAAGAAAGAGATAATCTTATTCAAACTCGTTATTGAATCGTTGGAATCCAACTTTGGCAAGATTACGCGTAAAGATGAATCTTGATAATAAAGTTAACTCACAAATAATAAGCAACAATTCGCACAAGTTGAAAGTTCCAAGCAAGCGATTCCAATTAACAATTCCGAAATCAAAATACAAAAGAGAGAATAAGACCACTAGGGTTCTTAGTTCGAGCTGAGAGGTAAAATATACAAAACAAAGCTTTCTCCAGCTCTATATAAGTTCCCCACTAAAAGAAATCGAAATTAGGTCAAAAATATGCATTTTCTCGCAATTAGAGTCGTGCCACATCGTGGCCAATACGTGCCACATCGTGGCAAGCATATTAGTTAACCTAGATCAAAAACATTTTGTAAATCAGCATTTTTGGCCTGCCACATCATGGCAAATGTTCAACACAATGTGGCACTTATAATTCTTCTTCAGCGGCATTTATTCTTGCTGACAGACTGCACACTCTCTCTTGTTTCATCCATTAATTTCTCATACGACCTCCAAATCAAGTGATTTAAGATCCATTAAAAAGATAAAAGAATTATCTTCAATTATGTGTCTAATATGCTTTTGCAAATTCAGCTTCGAATAGTCTTGAAATTTTCTCCAAATATGATGTAGACTAAAGCACCAAACTTAGATTCCACAAGTGTGCATCTTTCGCGCAACTTTCTTCTTCTCTTGGACTCCCGTGCTCCGCTTTCAATCTACAACCCTTAAATCTGTCTCTCAAAGACATAAAACACATCAAAGCACCAATATAAAATTGTCCAAATAAATAAACACAAGGGTGTCCCAAAAATATAATCAAATTATAAAACATCGAAACAAAAACTGACAAAAAAATCAAAAGAGCAAAACATAGAAAATGCTATAAAACATGAAAGAAAACACAAAAAACCAATACAAATATCGCTAAATGATTCAAAACATAGCAAAGAATATAAGGTCTAAACCGACCTTATCAAGATGTATTATGGCATTTGTGCATGATAAGGTACAGACGATTAATGGCTCATGGTATTAGCATTGTGTATGACTGTACATGGTATTATGTAATCATGTGTGGCGTGGGATTGCACATGGAATACCTCATATGGCAAGATGGGTTATGCATGGAAAGGCATGGTATATAACATGGCATACTACGTATGACAAGATAGGTTATGCATGGCGAGGCATGGCATACTACTTATAGCAAGATGGATTATGCATGGCAAGGCATGGCATAAGATACGACATACTAAGTATGGCGAGGCAGGCTATGCATGGAAAGGCATGGCATATGATACGTCATATTATGTATGGCAAGATGGACTATACGTGGTATGGTGTTGTGTATGATTGTGTTATGATATCTTTATGTGGTTTGGTGCTTACGTAGCATGATATGAAGAATGAGATGCCCGATATGGGCGGATCCTAAAATAATGTTTCTTATGATGCTAGATGTTCAAATACGATGCATCTTTGTAATGATGTGAAAATGATGTTCTGTCGTGAGACACAGACGAAAAGTGCACATAGCTGCATATAAAACGTGAGTTAGCATGGCATACGATATGCGTGTGCTACAATATGAAATGGCCGATTTGGATGTATGGCAAACACAAGAAAGAGCTAATAGCATGTGAAGCAGGAATTTCCAACCCCATATCTCCACGTGGTATAAAGTCTCTAACCATTCCTAGGTGGGGGTCTCCTTTTCATTAACGGGGAATGACAAGGGTCGAAACTAAATCCATTTTATTTTATGTTTTGGGAAACCTAATGGAAGTTTCTACGGCTTCTATATGAAGGAAAGTCAGGTCCGGGGTAACAAAGAAGGGTCCCATAAAAAAATATACAATCTTTCTCTCCCCAAATAGGTTCGAACGAGAAGATTAAGGTACAAGGCTATCGGTGGCTTCCTAATAGACGCCTTTAGCACCTAAGAGGCACACAAGCGACACATTCTTAAGAAAGTTGAGGTAGGTATGGTGGTCTTAGAGTGGTGGGTGCAACAGTTCATCTACAGAATGTAAATATATAAAAAGTAAAATCCACTTGAGTGGATGTGTAAATAAGAATACTTTGTTTGAAAATGTTGTCAATTTTTTTAAGTCTTTTGAAAAAGCCTTTAAAAGGCTTTTCAAAATTCCTTTTAAAAATTTTAAAGTTTAAAAACTTACAGAAAATTTTAAAAAGAAATTAAGTCCCAAGTGGAGTCGCCACTGTGAGTGGATGACCTTTTTACTGAATCAATACTTCCTTTTGAAAAATTAGAATGTTTGAAGGAAACTCTTTTTTAAAAAAATTATCCTCTTGGGGAAAATGAAAATTTTTTTGGGAATTGAGAAAACTTTGATGAAAGTGGAAAACATTTCCTAAGCAATAGAAACATGCATGTGAATGAGGGCTTAGGAGTTCTTATTTTGGAAATCAAAGTCGAGGTACGAAAACGTTTTTGGAAGAAATTTGAACTCAAATATCCAAAAAATGATACTTGGAGTCGCCACCTGGTTCCAAGCTCTATCGGGAATTAATTTATGATATTTCATGGATCCTAAGTTTGAATCCAAAACTGTGACTAGAGATTGGGCTCGGACAATATATTTACTTATCCTTTTTCAAAAGACTTTTAAAGAAATCGACAACATTATGTAAACAAAATATTCTTATTTGCAAAGGCCTAAGTTGATTTTAGTTTGAATTTTAATGTGTACGGGCACACAAAAACGATAAAGAAAATGGTAAAATATACACACCATTACAAACATTCACACAAGCTACGCTACGGGTACATTTGTTGAATCGGGAATGGGGAATACATACATCCTACATATATTTACATGCATATTAAACTTAATTTAAACACGTTGCACGTCATCATGCTTGAAATGGGCATGCAATAAGAATAGGAAGGTACGATAGCTCAGGATCATTTATTTAGAGGGATGCTTGATCAAAATTGGATAGTCAGATCAAACACTTTGGGTCGAAAGATGGTCTCGTGAGGTCTAAAAACAAGTTTTGCCATTTTTTAATAGGGTTTATGGTGATTGTTATTCTGAAATTCAGTTGGATCAATTTTTAGTTATAGAGCATCCAATTCGACAAGTTGGATATCCAGGAAATAATTCTCTTCATTGAATGGTGTTAGCGGCCCTAAACCCGGCTTACCGGTATGGTTTTCTAGATGCCAATGTGTAATTGTAGAATTTGAGTCTAAGTCACACATATAAATATATTTTTACATCTATTTACCGACACACATTGTTTTTCTCACATCAAGATAATAATAGAAAATACAAATAAATAACAAGATGCTCAAAGATGTATGGTTCTAGGGCTTTTGTTCAAAATTTTTCGAGAAAAACATTAGTTATTCGAGTAAAAAATCGAAAGCTAGATCGCTTTTGAAAAGGGAAAAAAGTAAAATTTTGTGCCATTTTAGGTCCAGAACTTGGCGTGTTCAAGGAAAACTCAGCGAGTTCTATGAAGAAATTTTGGGCCTGAGTTCAAGTTGCAAAATAATCCGACGTGTTCTGGGAACACAACATGTTTTGGCCTAGAACTCGACGAGTTGTATGAAAACACTGCAAGTTTTGAGAAGAAAATGAATATGAGTTTTAATAGCAAAACATGCCAGTCTATTCTAGGAACACGACATGTTTTGGCCTAGAACTCGGCGAGTTATACAAAACATGGTGAGTTTTGGGTCTGATCTTCGAATTTGAGTTTCAATGGCAAGACATGCCGGCGTGTTTCTGGAATACGACATTTTTTAGCTCTAGAACTCGGCGAGTTAACCCAAAACTCGACGAGTTCTCCCAAAACTCGACGAGTTCTAGTTTGTTTTAGTTGAAAACTTTGGTTGGGAGTATGAAAGTACTCTGGGATGTCCAGGATTTCAATTTTAACCAATCTTTATGAGTCCATACATGATTTTAATACCAAAATTCACATTTTTAAGCCTTTACTTCCAAAAAAAATAGACATGTTCAAATTTAAACCAATTTTAGTCCACTTTTGTCGAAGATCGTCCGTTTAAGTCCAAGTTTGTCCTCAGCCACTCCACAATAGCAAAGGTGTATAAATATCAGTCATAAAAAGGGTGTTTTTAGTGACTCTAATTGTTTTCCCGAAGTAGTTTGCATATTTCTGACCAAAAGTCCGGTTTCGATTTATTGCCAAGTTTTATCCTTTATAACATAAAATCATCTTGTAAGTATGCAAACTCAGGAAATAAACATAACAATATGGGATTTTAGGGCTCAAAGTTTACCTAAAAGCCATGTAGTCCATAAGTTTACAAGTTGTGAGTCTGAGACCGCTCCGTTTGTTTTCGCCAGAGGATCGAGCACCCGAACCAAGTGTTTTTTCTTTGAATTGATGTAAATGATCGAAACACTCAAAGCAAGAGGATTTATTGCTTAAATCCCTTTCTTTTGGAGTTCTTTTGAGTGGTTTATGAGTTGGTGATGTAGGAACTCTTTTTTTTTTTTTTGCAAAATAAAGAGAAGAAGAAAATGGAAGACTTTTGAAATGAAAAGCAAAGAAGGATGAAGATTGGGATGAAAAGAATAGAGACTGAGAAGAGAAAGGGTTAGGGAAAAGAGAAAGAAGAAGAAGATGGAGATGATGAAGAAAGAAGATGGTGAAGCTTGAAGGTTGAAGATGAAGAAAACTTGAGGAGTAAGTTGATGGTTATGTGTATGTTGAAGAGAGAAGAAGATCAAATTTTTTGGTCGTATTGCTTTGTCAAAAATGTGCGTCCCTCTCCCTCAATCCCAATCTAATTTTTATCTATTCCTACCCAAGAGGTTGTCCCCTCCCATTTGGGTAAAAGACCAAGCCACCTTTCCTCTTATCTCCTAAGGCATCTTTTGCCAAAGAGGGAAGGTGGTCCTCCTTTCCCCTTATCCCCATTTCCCATAACCAAAAAAAACTTATTTTATGGTCATACTTCTGTTATTTATTCCAAGAACTATAAACCAAATGCTTTTATTTTTATTTAATTTCAAAATATGGATTTTGGCATGTGGGCCTTAGATTGTGCTTTGGTCCCATACGCCCATGGTCGGGCTTGGCTCGATAAAATTATTCGATAAACAATTGGTTCGATCCTTTGTGTTGCAAATGTCGGAGTTCTCGGATTTCTCTCGGCTAACTTCAGTGAATACGAAAGCATAAAAAGTATCGACGAATGCCAGTTTCATCATCGCCCTAGGAAAAAAGTCTTGTGCTTACAAGAATATAGGAAATAAAAATAAGTCTTCTCTTTTTCATTAACAAATAAAATAAGTATGATTTTGAATTATGGAATAAAAACCATAAAATGAAAAGAGAACAAAAATAAAAAAGGAAAATGACAAATCATTTTGACCCATTAATGAAGGTGTGACCTTTGCACCATTTTGACAAAAATGTTAAAGGGACAAAATGCAAAAGAAATTCAAAAACAAGCCATTTATTGTGAAGACCAACGTTTTGGTCCATAAATGAAAGAAAAATGATGCATTCAAAGGATCCCCACGTTTTTTAGCCAAAAAAAAGAAGAAAAAGCTCTTATTTTTATCTTGTGTTCATCTTTTTCCTCATCCACTACATCTCTCATCTTCATCTCCTTCATCTTCTTCTTCTTGTGCATCATCTTTTCTTGCAAAACAAACACCAAAAACAAAAGAAAGAAAAGCAAAGTGAGCGGTTTACCCAATAAATTTTCTTGCTTTGGGTTTTGGTAGTTAAGATCATATCAAGCTCAAAAGGAAACCCTTGGTTCGAGTTCCAGCAGACAACAGGAGGAAGCTCGAATTCCAGATACTCAACTCATGGATACTCAGTGGGAAGGTAATCCTGAGCCTCAAAACTTTGTTATTCTTCCATTTTCCATGTGAACATTTCATCCTTACATGTTTTAGGACAATTTTTGTCTTTTTAGTTGTTAAGAGTAAATGAACTAAAAATCAGACTTTTGGGTAGAAGAGTGAAAGTATTCTTGGAAAAACAGATAAACTTAACTTAGTTCACCCCTTTGGAACACCTTGGGTTTGCTATATTGGAGTGTGTATGGATAAAATTGGACTAAATGGACTTAAACCGAACTAAATGAATAAAAATGGACAAAATGGATGAAACCGGACTAAAAGCTAAGACGACCTAAAAAATGCCTTCACCATCACAAAATGTTTAAATTTGGAATCTGGGCCACCCGAGATAGTTTCAGTCTTCCGACCAAGTTTACAGTACAAAAAAGAAAAAAAACAAAAAGAATAAAAAAGGGTTTAAGCCTATACTCGAGCTCGGGCTTATCGAGCCCATGACTCGAGCATAGAGGGACTTAGACAGTCCCTCTGGCTCGAGTTTGAGCTCGTTGAGCCCAAGACTCGAGCACAGAAGGGCTTGGACAGTCCCTCTAGCTTGAGTTTGGGCATGTAAAGCCCAAGACTCGAGCACAGAGGGGCTTGAACAACCCCTTTGGCTCGAGGTCAAGCTTGACGAGCCCACTGCTGCTCAAGGTCGAGCCCAAACTCGGGTATGACATAAAAAAAATGTTTTTCGATCTTTTTCAACATATTTTCTGAGATTCTTGTTTCCCTTGGTTTTACCTTTAAATAAATAATGTGCTTTTTACATAATGTTCTGAAAATAAAGGTTTTTTAACTATGCATCATTTGAATATCTTGTCATTTATTTATGCCTTTACTTGCTTGAAGTGAAAACCAATGTATGCTGAGGTATGAACGCGTTATACACTTGCATATGTGACCTAGATTAAATTTTCGTTGCTATGCATTTGTATTCAGATAATATCGGCATTGTTGGTATGCCCTAGCCCATAGGCATAGATTCTTTGTACATT
>CAOJCR015032914.1:0-10014 GCA_948330485.1 Euphorbia neoarborescens
GTTGACCTAATGTGAATATTTGTTTTGTTTGGGTGGACTGCAGTTTTTCCACCAGCGTCTGTTCCAAAGCAACTTAATAGTATCGAGTTCGTTATTTTGAAATTGCTTAATTTATTAATATTATTGAGTTTATTAATGTGAAAAGTTATTTATTTTGATATATTTTTTTATTAACTTATTTTGAAATAAATTGAAATTTATCTATTTCGATATATATTGTGAGATTTACCTATTTTGCATATAATTCCTTTTTCTTGTTTGACTTGCTTTTATTAAACTGAATTTCATTAATTCGTCGTGTATTCTTTATTTGATTTTGAACCTATGTGTTTGGACAGTTTAGTTACTAGCCACTAAGTGGCGAATTTTTCTCAGACCTTGCAGTTGAAGTTTGATTGCTGTTTGGACTTGCTTATGGGGCTCGAGTGGAGAGTTGACCTAGAGACCCTTATTTATTATGTTAGAGAAAACATTAGTTTTAGTTTTAAATATTAGGTTTTGGTTTGGAGTTGTTTTGCTCCATATTTGAATAATGTTTCGTTCTTAATTTATTCGGTTTAAAGTTTTAAATTTTTCTGAAATTTTATGATCCAACTTCTAGTATAGTTTCTACCAATACTTGTATAAGTAAGTCGGGTCGTTACAAATATGTTTAGAGAACAACAAACATAATGAAGTGTTGTTGCAGTAAAACTCAAATAATCAATCCATATAATAGTTATCAATCATTATAGAGATTGCCCGATGAGAGCTTGTCACGACTCCAGGGAATTTCATACAAGTAAACAATCAAATTCAAGAGAGTATGATTAAATCTCTCCAAAATAGGTACAGAAAAATAAAGAACCAAGGAGAAGAGTATAACTCCTTACGGAGTTGTAACTCTTTCCTGTACAAGAAGAATGTCTTCTCTAGATGTAGTGTGGAATTCATCCTCTTCAAGGAGAAGAATGTCTTCTCCTCTTATGAACCCTCTGAATGAGTGTGGAATTCATCCTCTTCAAGATTCTCTCTCTAAAGTGTTTGTATTTCTTGTAGAGTGTGTTCTCTCTCTCAAAAGTCTGCTGTAAATGTTGAATTTGATGGGTATTTATAGAGTTTTTGGGTGTTAATTATTTGTTTTGGTTGGCTGATGGATGTTGGGACGTGTTAGGATTAGTCTAGAATGGATAAGGATCAATTTGAAGGAAGTAGGGAATACAACATTCATTTCATGCAAGACCATTGGAAATAAACGCCTGAAATCGAGCAGATCACGCTCACGGGGTGCAGAGTCGCGATTGCGAGTCTCTTTTGGAACTTTTCCATATAAAATAGGCCTATGTCGCTATTGCGGGAAGCTAGTTCGCTATTGTGACTTCCTTCTGGAACTCATCCTTGGAAGTCTTCGAAAGCCGTGATCATGACTGGCTTTGTCGCACTTGTGACTTGCTTCTGTCCATTCTTCCTTCTTTTTGCTCTTTTGTCTGTTCTTCATCCTTTTCTTGTGAAGTTTATCCCGAATCTTCCAAGATGTTATTTTATCATCTTGAGTCTTGAAAATCTTGCAAAATACATAATTCTAACATAAAACACTTGTTAAATACATAAAATATACATGATTTATACTTGTTTTATATGACAAATAGACGTGCATTGCATGTCGTATCACTTACATTGTAGGAATGGTCAAGGGGCTGCCCCTACAGTGACTTTACAAGGTCCATGCTATTAGGTTGTCCCATTGAACCAAGATCTTTGGATCTCTAGTCAATAAGGTTGGGTTTTCCTTCACACAGTACCTTAAACATTCATAGGCTTTAGCCCCATTCCTCTTGATGTCTTATCAACTTTATTTCAATTTAACCCTTTAGTTAGTGGATCCGCAATGTTATCCCTTAATCCAACAAAGTCAACAGAAATAACTCCAGTTGAGATTAGTTGTCTGACAATATTATATTGATGACACATGTGTCTTGACTTGCCATTGTACATCACATTTTGTGCTCGCTTAATAATTGCTTGATTGTCACAATGTATACAAATTGTGGGCACAGGTTTAGGCCATTTTGGAATATCCTCTAAGAAGTTATGTAGCCATTCAACTTCTTCTCTAGTTTTATTCAGAGCCACGAACTTAGCTTCTATAGTGGATCTTATTGGAATCATTTGTCTTGATGATTTCTAAGACACTGTTCCTTCTTCAACAATGAACACATATCCATTTGTACCTTTAAAATTCTTAATGTCAACTATACAACTTGCATCAGAATATCCTTCTAGCATAGCTAGTTCTCTCATATAATGCACTCCATAATTTCGTGTATTCGTAAGTACCTTAGTATTCTAACAATTGCCCTCTAATGACTTCTCCTGCATTACTCGTGAATCTTCTTAAATTGCTTACAGTGAAAGAAATATCAAGTCCTGTACAACTTAAGAGGTATATTGGACTGCCTATAGCCCTAGAATAATTCACTTGGTCTATGCTCTCACCTTTATTTTTGGACAAACGTTGACTTATGTCAATTGGTGTTCTAGCTATACCAGTATCGTCTTTACTGAATTTACCCAGTATTTTGGACACATAGTGTGACTGCATTAGTATGAGACCATTTGGTATTTTGTACTTGGATGCCCAAAATAACATCCGCATGTCCCATATCTTTCATGTTAAATTTTGTATTTAACATATTCTTAATGCTTTTTACCATATTCTCACTGCTTCCTATAATGAGTATATCATCAACAAACAAACACAGGATAACATAGCATACATATGTAGTTTTTATGTAGATGCACTTATCACACTCATCTATTAAATATCCATTTGATATCATGGCATCATCAAACTTTTTATTTCATTGCTTTGGTGCTTGCTTTAACCTATATAAAGACTTTACCAATTTACAAACTCTCCCTTCTTGACCTGGAGCCATACAACCCTCAGGTTGCTCCATATAGATCTCTTCTTCAAGATCTCCATTTAAAAAACATTTTTCTCATCCATTTGATGTACTTCTAAATTGAATAAAGTAGCAATAGCAAGTATCATTCTAATAGATGTTATTCTTGACATAGGAGAATATGTATCAAAATAGTCAAGACCTTCCTTTTATCTATATCTTTTTATTACTAATCATGCCTTGTACTTATCTATTGTTCCATCTGCTTTCATCTTCCATTTGAAGATCCATTTAGAAGTTGAAGGCTTAGTTCTCGGAGGAATATCCACTAATGCCCATGTATGATTATGCAAAATGGAATCAATTTCACTCTCTATGACTTCCTTCCATAAAGGACTCTCAACCGAGCTTACCCCTTCTTTATATGTTATAGGTTCAGCCTCCACCATATAGGTTAAGAAGTCTGGACCACAGGATGTTTTTATCCTTAGTCTTTTATTTCTTCTAGGTTCTACAGTTTTCTCTAAGCCCTTTTCATACTCTTGTTGAGGAATTTGATCATCTTCTTCAACTATTTGTTGAATTCCATCACTGACACCAACATTATTTAGTTGGTCATCTTAACTTTCATCTTCAGTAGTTTCACATGACCGTTTAGATCTCGATCCATCGTCCCTTTGTTTGAATGGAAATAAATTTTCAAAGAATAAAGCATCCTTCAATTCTGTTAATGAATTCTTATGTATTTTTAGATGGTTTGATTCATACACGAGGAATCTGTATGCATTGTTGTGTTCTGCATACCATATGAAAATGCAATCCACTGTCTTTAGACATATTCTCATTCTCTTAGGTATTGGAGCCATTACCTCTGCAAGACACCCCCATACTTTCAAATAATTATAGAAAAGTTTTCTTCCTTTCCATAATTCATAAGGGGTTTTATCTTGTTTCTTATGGAGAATCTTATTGGCAAGATAATTTGCTGATAAAATAGCATCCCCCATAGGTTCTGTGGTAAATCTGTACTAGACAACATTGTATTCATCATCTCTTTTAGAGTTTGATTTTTATGTTCTGCTACACCATTAGATTGAGGAGAATAAGGTGGTGTTATTTCATGAATAATTCCATATTGTAAACAAAACTTGCCGAATGGTGCAACATATTCACCACCATGATCACTTTTAACCACTTTAATCTTCTTATTAAGTTGGTTTTCTGCTTCTTACTAATAAAGTATAAATTTTTCGAATGCCTCATCTTTACTTTTAAGCAAATATACATAACAATATTTTATGCTATCATCTATGAAGTTAATAAAATACTTATTTCCTCCCCTCGTTTGAACATATTTCAAGTCACAAATATCTGTATGTATAAGGTCAAGTGGTTCAGAATCTCTTTCAATTGAATGAAATGATGATCTGGTTAATTTTTTCTCAACACCAACTTGACATTTGTGGTTTTTATCAATTTCAAATTAGGGTATGTAAATTAAGTTAATTAAACATCGTAACGTATGATAATTAAGTCTACCATTCCATACATCATTTGACATAACCATGTAAGAAGAAGATGCAACATATTCATTTATTATGGAATTAGACTTACAAGAGATATAATTAACTTTGAACATACTATTACAATCATGCCCATTTCCTACATATATACCCCCCTTAGATAAAATAATTTTTTGGGCCTCAAAAATCATCTTGAACCTGTGTGCACTCAAGAGACTCCAAGATATCAAATTCTTCTGCATATTAGGCACATACAACACATTTTGCAGTTTGACTTCTTTTCCAGAAGTCATTTTTAGAATTACCGTGCATGTTCCTTTGACCTTTGAAACAACAACATTGTTTATATAGAGCTTTTCGCCTTCCTTAGAAATGGTCAAACCAAGAAATGACCTTTTATCACAACAAATGTTCCTTGTAGCACCTGTGTCAATACACCCTTCCCTTGGATTAGAATCAGCTATATTAAACTCTCAAATCATAGCACATAGCTCAATATCTAATACATCTTTTGGTATGGCTTCTACTGCATTTACCTCAGCTTTATCTCTTCTTAGCAATCTAAAATCAGCGGACTTGTGGTTCATTTTATTGCAATTATAAAATTTTACAATAAATTTGGTCTTCTTCACACCCACTTTTGCACCCACTTTGAATACCATAGACTTCTTACCTTTCTTAGGGTCTTTCTTACCATCTACTACATTTGCCCTTGGCAAGGACAAATTGATAACTTTATAAAATTTATTTTCTAATCCCCTATTATCTTCTTCTATACGAACAGTTATTTCTTTTCTCTTGTGTTTAAGACAATTTTTGCAATCACTCCATCCTGATGGTAATTTCTCTATCATTACAGCCACTTGAAAGGACACATTAAATATCAAACCTTCAACATGCATTTCATGGATTAAAATCTGAAGTTCTTTAACTTTACCAACAACAGATTTAGCATCAACCATTTTAAAATCTAAGGATTTTCCTACTAAAAACTTTTTAGTACCCACATCCTCAATTTTATATTTTTTATCGAGTGAATCCCGAACTTGTTTAGCAATTTTTAATAGTTTATAAAAACGATAAAGTCAATCTACTAAACCATTTGAGATATTATTTTTACAAATAAAATTACCATGATGCCATGCATCTACAGAAGCCAATACAGATGTATCTGTTACATCCTCTCCAACCTAAGAGGATCCTCATCAATGTATTTATTCATATTCAAGACTTCTAGGAGAAAACATTTTCTTTTGCTAAGTTTTAAAATTCAGTCCAATAAATGTTTTTGGCATTCCAACCAGAATATCACCCAAAATTGGTGCATATGCAATTGAACCAGAACCTATCAAACCATTTTGACCATTTTGCCAATTTTGATCGGAGACAAGGAAACTTGTAGCAACATGGGTGGGATTTCTATCAGCCATAGAATAATATGAAATTATTAACAAAGGATAAGTACTAACTTTAGAATATTTAGAATAAAATTATGTAATCTTAAAAGGAATTCATAAAATTCGAGTGAGCGAGTGGACGACGATGCCACTATGCGTGCGCCATGCACACACACATATTGAAGAATTGTTGCAACATACACACATAAGAAGAAATTAGCCAAGTCGTCAAGCTAAATATCTTTACTTAGAAGCTTATCCAAGAGATCTAGTCTATCCATAAATATGTAAAGGATCGGATTGAGAAAAATAATGCCCGATTCAAGGCAGGAGTCATAAGTACAAAATAGACTTACAGTTTGAAGTAGGGGATAAAGCCCCCATATACTGAAGCAAAGAAAGACTCAATACTGCAACTGATAGTAAGCTAAGGTCACAAAACTATGAAACTTTTATAGTCATAAAGGATAATGGATCAAGAAAAATAATGCCTGATTCAAGGTAGAGTTAGTTTTAAGTAGGGGATGAGGTTCCAATATACTTGACCAAAGAAAGACTCACCAATGCAACCAATAGCAAGCTAAGGTCTCAAAACTATGGCCCTTTTACTGTAATAAAAGATAACATCCCAAATTCCTTACTCTCGAGCTAACACTTTGGCTTGGTAACATGTATGCCTTCTTCAATATGAAAGATTTAAGCCCATTCAAAGCTGAAGAACCACTCTCCTATCCATAAAACAATTCTTTTGAAAAGAGGTTGAATGATAAGGATATCACTTATGAGGATCCCATCTTGGAGAGTCTACCACTTGGTTTCTCAAGAAAATAGAATTCAATGCTAAAATATATCCAAGGATCAGGAGCCAAATGCTAAGCATCAAAAGGGGCTGGATGCCAGACATCAATAACGGACCCAATTTAAGGAACATATCTGAATATCAAGTAGAGGGGATCAATCCTGAGCATGCTAAATAAGACAAGGGCATCTTATTATTGGCGAGATTTACACCCTAATCGCCATTTTAATCTAGCTTTAATTTGTACCCCTTGTTCTTTTTGTTTAGTTGTTCATGGATAAGCTTTTGTAAAAACTTACACACAAAGTTTGGGATTTGTAGCAGTATATAAACATTTTATTCTTCATTTTAAAAAAAAAAATCAATCAAAACTCAGAATATTACTGTAAAAATTTTTACCTTGTTCTTAGAGAGAGCATCCCTCGAAAGATTTGGATTAAGCTTGAACTTCTTTATTAGTTTAAATATGTACATTGTTTTCTATCAATTCAATCTGTAATCACCGTTATGATAGGTACACTATGCCATAGATTGCCTATGAAAACAAAAAAAATTTGTTACTTTGGCACTAAATTTGTTACAATAGGGTTAAAAAAGGGCCTAAGGCAGCAACAAAAATGAACAATATTTTATTTGTATTTTTCACCTTACCTTTTCTCTCTATGGCAACGAAAATTTATCTAAGGCAACAAGTTAGCATCGTTGCCTTATGTTACCAAATAAATTGCAACAAAGTGTAGAAAATGTCAAAGGGAATAAAAAGATTGACACAAATGCAATGAAAATATTGTTTCCTTAGTAATCTACATCTATATCCATTTAAATGTTAAGAAATGAGCTTGAAGCAAAGGTAACAAAATTTTGGTTCAATAACAATGATATTTGTGTGAACTCATAATGCGTCATAAACTTATCATGCACAAACCTAAGGACAGGATTGCCATGATTAAGTGGGGCAAAGCATTTTGTGATGATAGAAGAGATGAAGGACGAATCCCACAGTGCGGAGAAAATAGAGTCTAGCCTAGTATCCAGCCTCCAGTAGAGTAGGACTAACGATACCCATTTTCGGTGGGACAAACCAGATTGCTTCAAAAATCAGAGGGAGGATCGCTTTATGCCTTACCCAGGCCCGTTAATAGAGAAGTGCTGGAAGCACGGATAGACAGTCACCTAGCTCCCTCAAACTGCCCCTCGGCCAGTCAATAAAAGCCCTACTGTAGGTACCACAAGATAGAAAGGCATAACATGGAAGAATACTGAACACTGGCACAAGAGGTAGAGAGTATGATTCAGAAAGGATGTGCCCGATCGACGGAGCCCAGGAAAAGTAATGCCCTCTAAAGTCCGCATGATAAGAGACTAAGGAAAGCGTGAGAAGACCGATAATCAACCCGCGGCAGTAGGGGGACGATCGTGATCATCGCAGGTGGCCCCGAGGCTACAATCGCCCCAGTACAACCGCGACTAGAGCCAGTTGAACCGCAGCTAATGGCTAAGGAAATATTGCTCCCCTTCAAGTAAGTTAACAACGTTCCAACCGGCCACATCGACTCCCTCATAGTGGAAGTAGGATTGGAGGGCTTCCTGGTCAAAAGAGTTCTGGTGGATACAGGTAGTTCTGTGAATCTTATCACAAAACAAGCAATAGAAAAAATAAGTTGGCAGAAAAAAGGATCGAACCAGTACACTCTCATTTGGTAGGTCTAGGAGGCTGCCCAGTGCCAGTTCTGGGTTAGGTCATGCTGTCGATAGAGGTAGGGAACGATTAATACGTATGGTGAATAAGCGCCCTGTTTACCATCATTGATGCATCACTGGCTTACAACGCCATATTGCATCGACCCTTTCTTTTGGAATCAGAGACGGTCCTATCCCTCCGATAGTTGGCCATGCAAATCCCCATCCGTGGAGGGGTCACTATTATTAAAGGCAGTCAGAGCGGAACACAAGAGACATATATAGCATCCTTACAACCGCCGGAGGAGACTGATTGAACGGGACGTAAACTCAGGAGCCTATCAAGAATGGAAAATAAAAAGGGCCCCATTTAAATTTTTTAATTAAATAATAAAGTATTTTTAGATAAACGATGTCCATTATGTATTTCCTCTCTTTTGCTAGGTACATGCCCTATATCAAGTCATCAGGCGGCTGATCTGTAACCCTTCATTGACCCTGTCAACATCAGAAGGTGATTGATCTGCTCTCCCTCGCTGATCTTTTATCCTATGAAGTGATTGAGAATCTCTCCTTTATTGGCCTTATATCAGGCCACGAGGCGGCTGATCCGTCACCCCTACTGACCTTATCAACATTAGGAGGTGATTGACTTGCTCTCCCTCGTTGATCTTTTATGCCATGAAGTGATCGAACATCTCTCCTTCATTAGCCCTAAATCAAGTCATGAAGCGACTGGTCCGTCACCCCTCATTGACCTTGTCAACATCAGGAGGTGATTGACCTGCTCTCCCTCGCTGATCTTTTATGCCATAAAGTGATCGAGCATCTCTCCTTCATTGGCCCTACATCAAGTCATGAGGCGGCCGATCCATCATTCTTCACTGATCTTATCAATATTAGAAGGCGATTGACCTACTCTCTCTTATAGATCTTTTATGTCATGAACCTATATAAAGTCATGAGAAGACTGATCCGTCACACTGACCTTAAAAACATCAGGAGGCAGTTGACTTGCTCTCTCTCACTGATCTTTTATGCCATGAAGTGATCGAGTATCTCTCTGTCATTGTCCATACATCAAGTTATGAGGCTGCTGATCCGTCAGCCCTCACTGACCTTATCAACATCAGGAGGCGATTGACGTACTCTCTCTCGCCGATCTTTTACGCCATGAAGTGATCAAACATCTCTCCTTCATTGGCCCTACATCAAGTAATGAGGCGGCTGATCCGTCACCCCTTACTGAACTTATCAACATCAGGAGAAGATTGACCTGCTCTCCCTCGCTGATCTTTTATGCCATAAAGTGATCGAGCATCTCTCCTTCATTGGCCATACATCAAGTCATGAGGCGGCTGATCCATCACCCCTCGCTAATTTTTTATTCCATGAAGTGATCGAGCTTCTCTCCTTTATTGTCCCTATATCAAGTCATGAGGTGGCTGATCCGTCACCTCTCACTAAATTAAGAACAAACCTTCTGCTCATTGGTTACCAACAGGTCTTAGGGCGGATTACTTCTGGATCATATGGACATAAAATAGAAGACAACACTGATAACTAGGACAAGGGTGCAAACGCTAAAGGAATGAAATGTATACAGCTTTTCGTTACACATGCATCTATTGAAATGGATGCTCTTCGTCATTTTCCTATTCTGGTGGTCTCTTCGGCTCTGCTCTTCCTATTGAAGCATAGAAAAACCTACCAACAGGGACACCAACGAA